>JAWWMW010001297.1:216928-227620 GCA_035048345.1 Echeveria elegans
ACCTTAACGGGCTATTATTTAACGGGCGGTTATTGGGATCCCAACGGGTAATGGGGAGAATTTGACACCTCTAGTCATAAGCAAAGAATAAAGCTGAGCGTAACTTATTTTTTTGATTTTCATGTTTGAGTTCATACGCACGAATAAATCCAAGTCATTATATTGATATCTTATGAGAGTTATAATGTTATTTTGCAGAAGCGAAAATTCAGGCTCAGTTTATGATACAAACACTCAATCTAAATCAATCTAAATTATAAATCTTAAGCCGGCGGTGGTTGTGAATGGTGGTGGCCGGCGGTGGTGCCGGAAGTGGTGGTGGCGGTGTGGTGTAGATTGGTTCAATTGAGTGTTTAATTAGATATAGATTGGTTCAATTGAGTTTTGAAAAAAATTGAAGTTAAAATGAGTGAAAAGATTGTTGAAAAGTTAACTCAAAATCAAACTCAAAACAATCTCAAAATCTTTTCAAAATTTATTTATAAACAGGGCCTCAGTTTATCGTAAAAATTCTAAAAATTATAACACAATCACATTTATATGACTTTTCATTTTAATTCGAAATGGTGTATATATATATATGGAATGAAGCCTCAAATATGTATTTTCTATTTTGTTTGTCATTTATAATAATCAAACTGTCATTTTTTTATTAAAAATTAAAAATTAAAAAGAATCGAATTTGAAAAATTGCATAAGAATCAAATAAAAACATCCTAATTGAATTTTTTTTTTGTTGCTGCATTCCTTCGGGAATATACATAATTCGACCCAAATGCTGACTTTTCTATTACCGAAAATACCACTGTCGGAAGAAGCTTCATTCATATATACACTCTCCGCGGCTGAAAACAATCTCCGCTTTCCAACGCCTCGACACTCACTCAGGTGCGTCGCAGCGATTTAGGGTTTCATCACATCTCACGTTTCAGTTAACTTTTCCCTCATTCAGTTGCGTTGTATATAACTGGGGTCTTGTTTCGAATTTTAGGGTTTCGTGTTACTTAAAGCGATGCAGCAGCAGCCGGCGCAGGTGATGCCAAACATGCCCCCTGCTACCATGACAACTGAACAGATTCAAAAGGTGAAAAATCATATTATACTATTATACCCTAATTGACTGAATCTGTGTACAGCTGAATGATTGTGTTTGTTTATGCTGAGTTCATGTGTGAGAATCATGCTTACGAATTGTTTTCCTTGGAGTTTGATATTTTTATCTATTTTTATTTTGTTATTATATTCTCTGTTATATGATGAACTGAGGCTGTTGATGAGGACAATGGAACTCATCGCTGGGCAAAATGGCACAAAAGTATTTATTATTTGACATTTCTTGTGAAAATGCAAAAGAAATGTGAGTGATCATTTTGGTTTAAGATACAAGAGTGATGAATTGTTGGAACGTAAAGGTGTGGCTTCTGTGCCATCCTTCATCATGATTGGAATTGAGATGATGAGATTGGCTGTAATCTTCATTCTTCACCTGTAAGATTGATGCTGTTTTCTGGCTTTGTTTCTTTGTCTTATTTCCTTGTTTAAGTATCTGACGTGTAAGAGACCTCAACATATTCATACGCCTAGTTAGCTAATCAGAGAAGCTTAATAATTTTTTTCTCTCTGTCAAATAGAGTATGTCTTCCTTCATAAGAGATGTGCAGTATGTCTGTTAGGCTACATTATCATATGCTCATATTCATTTAGAAAACAGTCCAGCGACCGCCCTGACACAATGGTGTATCAAATCAGCACTTGTTTTGGTAACTAGCCCGTCTCTTTCTTTCTTCAGATGTGACGCCCGTTTTAGTCTTTGACTGTGTAATACTCAGATTCATTTCTGGACCCTTTCGTTCAAATATCATAGGGAATGTTAGACTTTTAGTGAGTCAAGAAATGTCCATCATTGATAGTGCTATTAGACAAAGTTTGTGACTTCTAGGGCACATAATACTTATCTTGGTCAATGTCCTGGACCTGCTTATATAGTAGTTTGAATGTTGATAACAGATGTTAATATGATGTGCCAATATTATTTTATGTTCCTGCCAATTAAATATCCTTGCATTCGTTTGGTTAGAACTGTGATTCATTTTCTGCTTTCTGAATTCCACCCTTAAATCAATACTGGTATCTTTTGTTTTTAGTTCCCTTGTTTTGAAGATCAGAATAGAACATATGTGTCTGCTTCATATTGTGATTTGTGATAAAAAAAAATAGTCTTTAAAGTTTTTTTGAGATCCCTACAATATTTTAAAAAAAAAAATTATTCCTACATCGTCCAAGTACCGGACATTCCCCTGATTACAGACGGAGATGTGTCCAGGCCGACCCGAACCCGAGTCCTCCGGGTGCAATGACCAAGAATGTAACCGTTGGGCGCCAACCCCTTCTGCACAATCTATCCACAGCTTTATGATTGGAGCTGCATTTAACTATTATGAAAATGTTCAAACCATGATTGGTGGATGTGTTGAAGCATTAGCTTATGTTCTGTATTCTGCTTGCCTGATGCTTTATTTTTTTTAATTATGCAGTGTCTGGATGAAAATAAAAAGTTGATTCTAGCTATACTGGAAAACCAAAATCTTGGAAAGCTTACAGAATGTGCTCAGTGAGTAAAGATTCAGTTTTGTACCATCTATTTCTTTGTTCGGGCTATTTTTGTTCTTAATGGTGAATAACTATGCTCCTAAGTTCTTGTGCTTATAAATCAATAAAAACTGATTGAATAATATATTCCACCTCTTTAAGTTAATTGGGCCTCATCTTAGTAAGGCCCCGCACTTCTTTATGTTCGAAAAAGTCCAGTAATGGTAATAGCTTCCGCATGTATATTCATTTTCTTCGCTTGAATTTCACCTGATGACTAAATTTATAAATGTTTTAGTTGTTTTAGGTGGGTGTCAATTGAGAGATGAGACCGTCTATATGTTTTAGTCTGCCTCTCCCCTTTTTTGCAATGAGTATAGAGTTTACCGACTTTGAATGTTTCAGGTATCAAAATCAACTCCAGAAGAACTTGATGTACCTGGCAGCGGTAGCTGATGCTCAAC
This sequence comes from Echeveria elegans, assembly GCA_035048345.1. Classification (NCBI taxonomy): domain Eukaryota; kingdom Viridiplantae; phylum Streptophyta; class Magnoliopsida; order Saxifragales; family Crassulaceae; genus Echeveria; species Echeveria elegans. The sequence continues at coordinate 219,982 of JAWWMW010001297.1, forward strand.
CGCAAGTTACAACTGTGCCGCCTCAGGTATTATGCTTCATCATAACTTGAACCATACAATAAAAAGAATTGTGTCCAATTACTATATTCTGAGATTGTGTACAAGCAGATGGCGGCTCCACACCCAGCAATGCAACAAGGAGCATACTTCATGCAACATCCCCAGGCCGCCACGGCAGCCGCTATGGGTCAGCAACCAGTCATGTTCCCGCCAAAAGCTCCAATGCAATATAACAGCCCACACCAAATGCACGATCAACAGCAGCAACAACTGCATTCACAATCTGGACAAATGGGCATGCGTCCAGTAGGAATGCACTACCCTGCGCACCCTGATGCTGTTGGCCGCAGCAGCGCAAGTGGGGGCCTTCCACCTGGTGGAAGCAAGCAAGCTGGGTCTGTTGCTGGTACATCCAGTGGAGGAGCTGAGGAACCTAAGTGATATCAGTAAAACTGCCTTCGCCAACCCCTTTATGGGCAGTAATTCCCAGTCGGTGAAGTGCATGTAGGTGTCGATAGTAGACTGAGTGTGATCCATTCATAGCTTATGGCCATGCATGGTAGATTAGATGAGAGTGAAAAGGAATAGCAACAAAGTTAACTTTCTGGTGAAGTTGGTTGGTTTATAAAGACTGATTAGAGCCTGTGTTTTGTTTCACCCTTTCTCTTCAATTCACTCGTCTTTTCGTTGTAGATGCTTCACAAAATAGTGTGTTTTTTGAATCTTAAAATTTAACTTGGTTCAAGTTTGATTCTGGAATCTGATTATGCTATGCAAGTCTGCTAAGTATTGCAGCACCAAATTGGATAACTACAACAAGTCTACATGATATGATACTCGTTCTCATCCAAGGTCAGGACAGAACACATCTAGCAGGAACATGTTGTAAATCACTGTTCTTCAAGAAGTTTCGACGTTTTCCTTCTCGAGCGGCGCGATTTCCTCACCATCAATACCAGGCTCACTCACAGCCACTCCCAAGCTTAGCAGAAGCTCTTCCCATTCCTTTGCAGGTCCCTGCATTCACCAATTTTTTTAGAGGAATATGATACTTCATACGTATATCCTCTTATGTCCATTTATCACCATTTTACAGAGAAACTCACCTTTCCACGAAAGATCTTGTGCCATTCTATTTCTGATCATTTCTGACAAGGCTGGAGTCCCAAAGACCCCCAGTGCCCTCTTAACTGTTTTAGAAATTGATTCAACGTCATCTGGATCAATTTCATCGCACTGCGTAGTTTACAGTCGTGTTTATCTTTTCTTTGTGACTCCGAAATAAACATTACCTCTACATTGCTCCCATTTGGAATTCTGTAAAGAGTTCTTTGAGGGCAAGGAGTGGATTAAGATTTAGTGCCGGACATGTACCTTCGCAGCACCACCAATGGACTGACAGGTGGGTTGAACTGAAAGTTAGTCAATCCGGTCCAATACTCGGACTTTCCCACAACCCAACCAATAGTCCGAAATATGAATATAATAACAATATTAAATATATTTTGTTGTATTATATTAAAATTATATAAAATTAATTTATTTCAAAAATATTTATAAAATTATAATAACTATTTTCTTAAGATAATTGATAAATTTAAAATATATTTGTGTTTATAAAGGATGAAAATAAATTATATATATTTGATTTTCAAAATATAGTTCATTGATTAAAAAATATAAATATGTACATATAATAATAAATTTATTTATTAAATTTAATTAATAGTAAAAAAAATTAATTAATAATATAAATATTATTTATAAATATACGGAATGGTTTTGTAAATTATCGACATTGTGTTAGACTTTCAATCAAAATAAAAGAAAGTCCCAGTGGAGCCTTAAGAGCAAAGCATCTGAGTGAACATGAAAAGACAAAGCCGGCACCTCATTGTTTAAAGTCCAAAAAGCCATTCATCACAATCATTTTACTGTCTCTGTATGTATATTTTCAGGGCTCAGTTCCACCGAGTCACTGTTCTGGACCTCTATTGCCTTTTTTCCTCCTTCATATTTCAGAAAGTGAAACGAAAAAAGGCAAGAGCTATGAACCTTTTATTGAACACACCTGCAGAAAAGCTTCCAGCTTTGAAAATGGTGGGTGTGAGATGGGTAATGAAGAGATTAAACATTTGGGTATGTGAAACTAAGTTGGGGGACAAGCGGTGGCTGCTACCTCCAGGGGATTTGGGCTGGCCGATTGTTGGAAACATCTTCGATTTTCTACTAGCGTTGAAGTCTACGAAGCCTGATTCATTCATCTCCATATTAGTAGGTTTGCATTATTAAACCCTGTATGTGAGATTTATTATATACATCCACTACCACCAGAAGTAGCTACAATTAAAAATAGCAGGATGTGTTAGAAAACACAAGAAACAAACCAGGAAGGTATGGGATTATCAGTTTGCGCTGAAAATGAATTTCGTTCTCTAAATAAATAAATAAAGACATTAGTTCCTTCTCTTGATGAAATAGAAGAGAGAGTTTAACGCACAAATTTGTATTTTTTAAAAAGTTATTATTGGTAACAACGTAAATGAAAGTTCCAAGTTCAATTTAATTCAACTGTATTGTTTGTGCAGGTATGGGAACAAAGGAGTGTACAAGGCCTTCATGTTTGGCAACCCGAGTATAGTTGTAACAACTGCCGATGCATGCAGGAGAGTCTTAACGGACGATGAGGCATTCAAGCCAGTCTGGCCAATTTCAACTCAGAAGTTGACTGGGGAGAAATTATTTATAGGGATTTCATATGACGAGCATAAGCGTCTTCTGGCAATTGACAGCGGCTCCTATAAATCGCTTTGAATCTCTTACAATGTATTTAGAATATATCGAAGAGAATGTTGTAACTGTATTTGATGGATGGTCCAAGATGGATGAGATTGAGTTCTTGATAGAGCTCAGGAAAGTCACATTCAGGAGTGTTATGTGTTTGTTGGCTCAGAGAGCGAGCAACCAGTGGAAGCGATGGAGCGGGAGTATATGTGCTTAACCATGGAGTTCGAGCTATGGCGATCAATATACCAGGATTTGCTTACCATAAAGCCCTTAAGGTGACGTTCTCTCATTTTATCTGATCTGCCAGACTGGTTTCGCACCGGCATTTTTGTCCTACCTGTGAACACAATTAAGATTTTGTTTACGATTACAGGCACAGAAGAATCTTGAAGGGATATTTCAGTGACTGCTCGAATAGTATAAAGGGTGATTAAAGTAAAGTCCACCATGAAGAGAGACATGTTGGATTTGCTGCTTGATGTTGAAGATGAATCTGGGAGAAACCTGAGTGACCAGGAGATAATTGATTTGTTTTTGATTTACCTAAATGCTGGCCACTAATCCTCCGCTCATATCACAATGTGGGTTGTCATTTTTCTGCAGCAACATTCAGAGAGGCTTTTCAGAAAGCGAAGGTTACTTGCTTAGCCACTGCACCTATAACACTTAATCTGTAACGAGCTTCAAGATGCCGTCGATTGTCTATCCTTGTTTGACATGCTAGACGGAGCAAGATGACATTGTAAAGAAGAGGCCATGGACACAAAAAGGACTAACTCAAAAAGATGTACGAGAGATGGATTTCCTATCAAAAGTAAGTAGCTCCAACTCTTATGGCTTCAAGACGAACGAAATGATTTGCGAAACTTCACATTCTATTCCGGTATAGATGGTTGATGAAACTCTTCGTTAAATAACAATCTGCTTCGTTGTCTTCCAAGAAGCCAAATAAGATGTCAATCTATATGGTAAGGTTTTGACTAAAAGTTCTTATCAAACCTGACTAAAAGTTCTTATTAAATCTAAGATGTCAATCTATATGCCAGAAGACATGCTTTGATGTATCGTGTATCGTCATTAAACCTGATTTTGTTTCCAACTCATCCAGGCTATATAACATTCTCAAGGGATGGAAAATGTTGATCTGGTTTAGGAGTGTCCACATGGATCTTGAAATATACCCCAACCCATTAGAATTCAATTCATCTAGATGGAAGCGGGTCCTTAATAAGGCTAACACATTATATATGTTTCTCTTAAAACGACCACAATTGTACTAATTTACTGAATTGGCTTCAAGGGCTTTGCGCCAAAGGCTAGACCTTTCCTACCTTTTGGAGTTAGAAACAGAACCTGCCCTGGAAATGACTTGGCAAAGCTAGAGATCTCTGTCTTCCTTCATCACTACCAGTAAGCCATTGTTCTTGTACACTTAAAACATATTTTCTGGAATAGGGGGTCATGAATATCTTAAAATGTGATTCTTTTAATGGTGAGTACTTTCAGGCTGGATCGGGTAAACCCCAACTGTCCTCTCAAAGGTACCTGCCACATTGCAGGCCTGCAGACAACTGTTCCGCAAGAGTCAGAAGAGTAGATTAATTGGGAAGTCATAAAACAACCCTTCTTGTGGTTCTCTACGCAACAAGTAAAGCCTTGGCGGAGGATGGTATATAGACGAAATTATTGTTGGCTGCAAACCACAGGTATAGAAAGTAGGCGCTCACAAGATGGGAAAAGGGTGATTTCAACTGCCTGTCTTTATGTATAGAGATGCGGAGTGGAAAGAATTCAGCAATTAGCTTTCGTTTTCTATATTCAGCGCTCATCAGATAACAAACTCTAACATCTTCGGTGCAACTGATAGAGACGGACTCGTGGACAGTTGAACTTCGGGCAAAAGCGTTAGTTTATGAGATTCTAGGCCAGCACAAGATGCTAACTTGTTAGATTTACCGAGAAATGGAAGATAGCTACATGGAAATAAGGTCCTTAGTTGGTTCTCTTGATGAAATAACAGAGAAGGCACCAATTTGTATTATTTTGCTAGTTATTATTGGTAATTGCGTAAATGAAGGTTTCAAGTTCAAGTAGGGCTGGCAATTGGACCTGCAGACCTGTGGACCTGACCTGATCTGTGCCGACCCGCCCTGCCCCATCCTGCCCCGCTAGACAAACAAGGCAGGGCAAATCCAAAAAATTAGGACCTGCTGCGGGGCAGGGCAGGTCCAATTCCTCACGTCGCCCCGCCCCGCCCCGCCTACCCACATTGACCCGCCTTGACCGACATTGACCCGTCCGACCCGCTTTGACCCACATCGACCCGACTGAACCCAATTCCTAAATCGCAACTCTCTAACCCTAACGTCGCACTCGACACTCGTAAGTCGTAAAACCTCACGTCGCCGATTGAACCCAATTCCTACTTTCAATCCGAAGAGGCGAAGACTCCCCGCGGCTACCCTTATACATATATTGATGTCGCCGATTGAACCTCACGTCGCACCCTGACCATCAGTCGATCGTATTCAACCAGTTTTGTCGGCGTTTGACTTCCTCTTTTCAACCGGTTAGTTTCGAATTTTATTTATGTTTGATGCCTTGATGGTGGTTCGTCGGCGTTTGATGCTTGACATGTGTTTACAATTGATGTGGTGGTGTCGTGGTGATTTGCATATACTCATCTCTTTTTTGTCTCATATTTACTTTATGTTCATCTGATGTTTTTTTCTCTTGAAGTTTGTTTGATTGAATATATAATAAGTCCAGTGACTTTGTGATTTAATGTGTAGGATTTGAAGCGAAACTATGTCGAATAATCCAGCTCCATCAAACCCGTCAATCAGCCACTGTCCACTTGAAATTGAGTCTCCATCTGCTACTTCAGGCAATGCGCCTACTCTTGTTCCATGTTTCGTTTGGGACTACTTTTGTCTACTTTGTTTAGTGCATTTTGTTGAATGTTTAAACCGAAGAATTAGATTTGTGTTGCTTCTCAAATTTGGATTTGTATTGCATTGCATTGCTGACTGCTCAAAAATTCGGATTTGTGCTGCATTGTTGTTGGAAAGAAGCCAAGTGTAATAACAAAAGAACAAGGCAGGCCGCAGGGCGGGTACCTGCGGGGCGGGGCGGGGCAGGTCCAATCCTGCAGATCTGTGCCCCGCGCGCAGGGCAGGGCATGGCAGACCAATACAGATCTGCGCAGGGCAGGTCGCAAATTGCAATAGACCCGCCCTGCCCTGCCCCGTTGCCAGCCCTAGTGCCCTTAACTTGGACTATAACTCCAACTTGTCATATCCTCATTGCTTCATAGACGCTCAAGTGTAGCAACAACACCCAGTGAGTGTTCCATAGGTAGTCTCGTAGACACTAACCCCTTAATATATCACATATTAAGTCTTCAACGAATAATACAGGTCGATGCTCACGCAATCTCATTTCATCGACACGACATAACAAGACTTAATAGAACTCGACACATGTCAAAAACCTTCATGAAGGAGGAATGAAAAAACCGGAAAAATGAAAATTCAAGAAGAATATGGTGAAGTCAGGGTTTGAATCCCTGACTGACTTCTAAACCAAATAATTTGTAGAGTTAATTGCGCAAAACCACATCTATAATATACAATTTTACACAAAATCACCACTATAAAAAAATTCACTTAACCACCTATATAAAATTAAAGTTAACAAATAACCACCTTTATTAGAAAAACTTGATAAAATTAAAAAAAATTAAAAAATGTAAAACAAATATACATAATATAGTATAACTTTTTTGGTTTTATTTCATTTTGAAATTTGTATTTTTCATAGAAGTTTCAATTTAAAACAATAATAAGTTTTTATAAACGTTTTGCTTTTATAAAAAATATAAAATTTTTGGTTCAATATGTTTAAATAATTTTAATTCTAATATAATTTGTTTCTTATATGGTATAATTTTTTTTTGAGTTTTTTAAAACTTTTTTGCATTTTTTAAATTTTGTAAGAATATTTTTATATTAACAAAGGTGATCATTTGTTATGTTGAAGTTTTATATAGGTGATTAAGTGAAAAAAGTTTTATAGCGGTGATTTTGTGCAAATGACTATATTATACAAGTGGTTTGCTCAATTAATCCTAATTTGTACTAAATAATTGATGCATGTATTTTGTCCAATTTTTTTTTATTAGGATTTCCCAAAAGAATGGGATCAAAGTATACACATGCTATACAACCCGGGAACATTGTCCGAAATCATGATCAATGTACGTTAATGACAAAATAGAGAGCGACCATCAATCAGAATCGCTTTTCATGAATCTGATAAATACTCCCCCTGTCCTCTTTTGTTCTTCCTACTTTTATATTTGGATGTCCCCTATAAAGTTCTTCTTATTTCCTTTTATGACAATTAAATTACTATCACAATACACAATATTTCCTACTTTATCTTTATCTTACTTTCTTTTATCTTATTTTTACTCTCACACTCTCATTATTCCTTGATTACCGTGTCATCAACCCGAATGAGAAGATCAAATGGGGACGGAGAGAGTAACTAATAATAATACCCAGAAATGGAATAAAATAAAATAAATCTAAGAACAAAATCTAACATTGAAGCGGTAGATGTTCATAATAAAGACCCCTCACCCATCCACAAAGTCGCGCCCCAGACGAGCAGAGAATTATTGCTCCAAACCCGGATCTGACCGATAGTCATCATTCTTTTAATTTGCGCCAACTCCTAAACTCAGTGCTCTTTTGATAAATTCACTGTCGCCCTTTGAAACAGCAATGCAGAGAAAATCACGAGCAGCATCAAACATCCGCAAGGCTTCCTCTTTGACAAGAAAGGA
>JAWWMW010001297.1:241685-261854 GCA_035048345.1 Echeveria elegans
TCACAATCATTTCCACATTGCTACTAAAGCTAATGCTAATAATTGTCTACCACATTATTAAGCATCCCTGACTTTCAGTCAATCACTAAAAAGGAGATTAAGATGAACTTAAGTCATTATTAGGCCAGTATGTCATGGGATTTGGGAATGGGATAAGTATTCCTTCCGTCCCATATTTTTCTTCTCATTTCCTTTTTTGATATCTTAAAATTTTCTTCTCATTGCCTTAAATGGAAAAAAATTTCTCTCACATTTACAATCGCTCTCCAATCTATTCTTTTTCCTACTTTTATCTCACATAATTTGATTTTTTTTAAAACTGTGCCAACTATCAAATGGAAAAAAAATTAGGAAGGGGGAGTATATTACTTTGAAGTAGTAAGAATCATACACTCAAATCAGCAATCATGAACATGGCAAATCACAGCACTATGATTTGTGAAGCAAACAAACAAGACATATGAATGCATGAAATTCAGGCGTATTCAATATGTGGGAGAGTAACAAAAACAATGAGAGGTGAAGAAGCAATATTATATAGCGTGATGGAGCCAAATTGTCACATACTACTACTAATAAAGACCAGGACACCAGTTTTGTCCAACAAGGGGTTGTTTCAATGAGCTGTAGTAGAATGGCCTGTTTTTTTAGGTGCCAATACTAATTTCTCTATAGGAATTGAGACCCACTTATAGAGGTGGACCGGTGAGGAAAGTGGTCGACTTTGGGAATTGGTAAGTCAATGGATTTCAATTTGATTCCTATCTTATAGAGGATGAATGCTCATATGCAATTATAATGACACTAGCTGCGCTCCCGTCATTCCGACAGAAATTTTTCTCGTGTCTCTATTTGATTCATCTAAAAATGCTAAATATTTTTTGCTTATTTTTTACAAATGTCCATTTGATTCTTAACATTTTCAATTTTTTTGTTTTCTTAAATTTTTAATGTTAATTTTTAATATTTTTCAATTTTCAAATTTAATGGGCCGGACTGGACTGGGCTTGTTATATAATTTTTATTTGAATGGCATATTTGTGATTAATGGTGGAGAAAATTATAAAATTGTAATTTTCGATTTAGAAAAATTTAATATTTGTAATTAATAATAGAGAGAGGATTATCTCAAAAAATATATATTGTAATCGGCGACCAGCACCCTGCCTCCCTATTCTATTACTCAGTATTATATCGATAGAAGATGATGCAGATGGGCTGGTTGGTGGACACATTGGTTGTAGTGAAAGGCCTAGGGGCTATGATATGACTCCCAAGTCCCAGAGGTCCATTCCTTTGTCCAATCCAATCTAAACTCCCAATATGAGGCCCAACAAGCTCTCATTCTATAAGGCCTCAGTTTGCCTTATTATGGCAAGGCCCAAAAACACGTAACGGAAAGGAGAAGCTGCACAAGTTTGACAGTTGCTTACACAGGGATGCACAACAGAAACGAAAGAAGAAAAAAAAAGCTTGAGAGTAAAGTAACTATGGCGTGTGCATATAACTGCACTCAACCATATATAAAAACAGCAATTAAAGCCACGAACCAGAAACTACGAAAGGGTACTCTATTCACATTAGTCCAATGAGAGAAGGACAACCTTAAAGTGGAAGTTGAATAATACTAGACAGACATCCTTAAATATACATAGAGAGACCAAGGCTTCCTGGAACTTCTAAACTCGATTTCATCCCTTGTAACTAAAGAAACGTAAGATGACAGGATAGACATGAACAAGATGACAAATAAAGTATGATGTCACTTAAGGTTTTCTTTAAATTCATCTAAGGCTGAAATAGGTCAGATATGGCAAATGCAATAGTTAAATGGAAGAAATATCATAACACCTTGCAGATTGCCTTTTTTTTTTTGGAATTTGATGTTCCTTTGTCATGCGTTGGGACTTAAATTTCCTTGCTTGCACGAAATAACAAACCATTCACTCCGTTCCTTCTACTTTACTCTAACCGACTCGGTGCCCCTGCTTGTTGTATAAATACACAGTTAGCAACTTAGAGGAGAATGATATAGGATTTAGGATTTTCAAGATTAGCAAATCGTATCTAGCAAACCTGGTTACAAACTGATTTCATGGAGATCAAGATCACAGCTGACGCCCACGGGACTGAACAAGAGGTGCCACTGTTGAGTGATACACCTAAGGAAGTCATAGCTGAGAGGACGCTGATACAGAGAGCCATTCGGCAAACCTTCCAAAGCACAGCACATTTAGCCAATCTATTGCCCACTGGGACGGTTCTTGCATTTCAGTTGCTGTCGCCCATCTTGTCTAACCAAGGTGATTGTGACATCGTGAGCCGGAACATGACAGCTGCTCTAGTCGGATTCTGTGGGCTTTCGTGTTTCCTACAGAGCTTTACCGACAGCTTCAAGGATAGGGATGGAAATGTGTGCTATGTTTTTGCAACTATCCGTGGCCTGTGGGTGATAGATGGGTCAGCAAGTCTTCCTCCACCCCAAGCTTTAAAGTACCGTCTTCAATTGATAGACTTTTTGCATGCCTTCATGTCAATACTGGTTTTTTCAGCCATTGCTTTGTTTGACGATAATGTCGTGAACTGCTTCTACCCATCACCATCCAAAGAGGCAAAAGAGATCCTCACAGCATTACCGGTTTGCATTGGCATATTTTGCAGCATGTTCTTTGTTGCTTTTCCAACAAAACGCCATGGAATTGGCTTCCCTCTATCAACAGAGAAAGAAGAAACGAAAGGATAGTCCCGTACTTGACAAACATAATTTTACCCATTTATAGTTTTATGAAAGTAAGTTTTAGGGGTCAAGTTGTAGTCAAATAAATTTATAAAATTTGAAAGTCCGAATACCGTCCCAATTAGAGAGCAAAACGCAGCGCATGTACTAGTAAATTAATATTATGTTTTATCTATTCTATCAAAAGATTTTTTTTTGTTTACTGATGTTTCCTAAATGCATGAAAATATTAAAAAAAACAAATAAGAGAAAGCATTCTAGAATCATACTTCACTTATGCGTACCATTCAATTCATGCGATAAAATATTAAATCTAAACATGTTATACGATATATGAAAATAAACCAAATGCCCTTCTGAGTGAGCCGGCAGCCTCGAGTCATCCCTCAAGCAACACATATTGTACTACGAGTCCCTTCATTGAGGCGCACCTCGACTAATCCAAATCATTAACAACTCACCATTGCATGCAATATCAATAAGAAGAAAAATATTAAAAACTAGTTTTTCAATTAAAATAACTCTTCTACTACGTTCATGATATCACTCACGATTACCGAATGTTGCGATTACATACTATTAGTGACATTCTATATTATTCAGATTAATTACCTCAAGTCATTGCTAGTGTTGGTTCTTAACCTAGGTAATTCATGCAATTAGGCATCCCTATCAATGCTAACTAATTAATATGAACATATGAATAAGAACATGTTGGATTCAATGTTATCCACTGACAACAGATTCGCTTCACTTCATCAGTCCACTTATGAGGACCTCCTGAAACTAGTGGTGGATCCAGATGGGGTCGACCGATCCCACCGTGATCAAAACATATCTTTACTACCGTCCCGACACACCCCTGTCCGCCCCTCGGCCCTACCCTCCGCCCGACTTCGTCTTCTCCGATTCTGCGTTTTATTTTTTTATTTTTTTCGATCAAAACGACGTCGTTTTGATGCAAAGAAACAAAAAAACAACACGACCGGATAACGGGAGAAGGCGAAGTCGGGCGGAGGGCATGGCCGAGACGCGATTTGGCGAGGCAGCGAGGAAGCCGAAACAACGACACGAAACGAGCCCACGACATGATGGCACGACGCAAGCGACAGCGAGATTTGACTGAGCGACGACGGCACGTCCGCACTCAGCAGGTTAGGATTTTTTAATTCTAAGTGACATTTTGTATTTGATTATGGTGATTTTGTCCATAGCCGCATTGAAAATTGAAATTGTCACACGTACTTTGAGAGATTCCTGTATTTTTTGCATTTGATTATTGTGATTTTGTTGTGATTTTGTTTTCGTCATTCAGGTGCTGATCAATGGACAAATTTTTAATTAAACGACCTAGAGTTTTAATTGATTCTTCTAGCTGTAGTATTGGAAATGATACACAAGGATTTGATAAAAGTGTTGTTATTGATAGTTATTCAGACCAACTTAGTTTTAATGAAAGCGATATTATTTTCAAAAAAATATCATATATTAGATTGTATTGTCCAAAAAAAAATTGAAATTGCTACCCCGAACCTATTTGTACATTCGACACCACATCAGTAGATTCCTGACTCCGCGCTTAAAACAGCACACAACAGCTACCCAACCAAACCCCCCACTTCTATTATTTATACTTATATACATGGCGATTGCTACTCCACCTAGTAAGTCTGCTGATTGACATACACTCCCTGAAAATGCATGCATACACGTGGTGCTTTAGGTAGCATGACTCAACCATCACTTTACTATAGCTACCATGTTTTTTGTAATGTAAGAACCCAAATCAATCATACGGCACATAATAACTTGGAGTTTGATTATCATCTGATAGAAGCCCCTCTCTTAATTCTAATATTGGGTCAATATGGTATGCTTGCCCTGAAATCACAACTTCTCGTTTCCAACCAACACCTTGATAAAAGCTTATAAATGGCGATCATGAGACTATGAGTACAACATCTTTCTCACCTCAGTACTGCCGCCTCAGAATATCAATCCCAACACGATCCTTACAGTTTCTGTAGCTTCTTGTTCTCTTTTCCTACTAATCCTTTCTTTTGTTCACCCCGCATATATTGTCTACCCAATATTATTATTATTTAGATAATCCCAGTATTGTGGACTGATCGCGTCTCTATACCCACTCTCTGGTAACCTCCCTAAATAAACTCAACCGCATAACCAATAGACGTGTTTACATAATTACAATAATATAATTATTTTGTCAAATAGTTGTAATTAAAATGATGGTACATTACATAGAAACAGAATGTTTCAACTTTCAACTCTCTAGTGTACGTTACGCCATGCAAAAGGTAGACCATTTCTTGAACTCAGTAAAAAATCGTAAAAGACTTTCCTAGACGATTCTAATTGAATGATTTTCTAATGTGCTTAGTTTCCTAAAATAGTTGACATATTATTCCATGAGAATACGACCACACTGATAACGTGGTAAGCTTCATTTAAGTATACTAATCAAGATGGCTACACCATTTCCCGAACTCAAACAGGATAGCAGGCGAAATTTTAACAGATTCAAAATCATGTCAGACAGAGAGAGCTTCTGAGCAAGGATTTTCTTTAGGATCCATTTGGTTGTGGAAAAAAGTAAGAAAAAGAAAAATGATTTTCTCATGAGAAAGTATTTGATATTATTTTACCTATTTTTTTCCTTAAAACCAAACACACATTTCATTTTCACTCAAAATTTTCTTTAATTTTTTCTCTTCTTTTTCCCCACAACCAAACGGGGCCTTACTGCAACGGGAGGCGATCCCATGACCATGTCTCTTGTAGCAGTATGTGCTCTGTCTTTTTTTTACCATGCACGGAACAGTGCGTTACGGATTCGCTACTGCCGGTGGCTTGTGGGTTATATAGATGGGTCAACAGTCCTTCCCGCATCAGTTGCTGAAAATTACACGGTTTCTTGCACTCATTTACTTCGGTACTGGTATTTGCAGCTATTGCTTTATTTGACAGAAATGTGGTGAATTGCTTCTACGTACCCTTCACCCTCTAAAGAAACCAATGAGGTTCTGACGGGCAGGATAGGTGTCCTCAGCAGCATGGTGTGTGTTTGTCACCTGCGGAATCGGCTTTCCTCATATCACCAGATAGAGATTTTGTTCAAAGATAGATTGGCGCATTCTTCTATCTGAATTAATTAAACATCATATCCTGCTGTCAAGTGCTACATGTACTTACAGAAAGAATTTCATGGAATGCAGGAATGATAAACGGGTTTTCGTTGTAATAACTAATAACATGTAAAGACAATACTTTCAAGTGAGTGATCAATAGTAAGTTGTAAAGATGCACAAAATTAGTTTAAGGCTCCGTTTGGTTGCGGAAAAAAAAGTGAGGAAAGGAAAATTTTGAGTGAAAATAAAATTTTGTGTTTGGTTGTAAGGGGGGAAAATGCAAAAAATAGGCAAATTGAGATCAAATTTTCCTTACAACTTTCTCATGGAAAATCATTTTTCTTTAAATTTTTCTTTCCTCATTTTTTTTCCCGCAACCAAACGGGGCCTTAAGGTACCTATTAATCCAATTTAGGCCGTGAAACCATCCACCTCCTCTAAAGCTATCGTGACCTCTACCAACCTTCTCCACCACCGCCACGACACCATGCCGCCGCCACCACCACCATCATTCCCTCCACCCAAACCTCTTCCACCTCCAATATCACCACCGTCAGACCTAACCATAACTAATCTACAAAAGCCTCTAATCAATGCATCGCAAATCGTAACCCTAAAATCAACAAATTAATAAAGCCTTAAAAACTAAGTGTACGTGAACAAGCAGGTTGGGTCAGATTGGGTGGGGGAAGGGTATGGTGATGGTAGTGGAAGAGGCTTGGGTGAAGGGACTGGTGTTAGCGGTGACATTGGTGGTGGTATAGGAGGTTTTGGCAACGGAGAAGGTGTTAAAAGAGGTGGTGCTAGCTTTGGAGGAGGTTTATGGTTGTCTTGTCACGGCCAAAATCTGACAATTTGGACGGTTAGGTATCTTTAAGAAATTGTATGTAACAAACAAGTCATTTTTTGAAAGCAAATAAGTTAAATATATCATTCTGAAAAAAATGATTCTAGCAGGATAATTAACACCCAAAAATGGGTCTTCTATTCACACTTCACACCTTTAAACAAACTGGAAAAAAACTGAGCCGTATGAGGACAAGTGTCAAGTAGTGTATTTATTCCATCCACACCCAGACCAAGCAGACCCTAGGGAGTTTCTCCTAATTGCTAATTCCATAGATTGCCACACCTTTTTTCCGCGTCATTGTTACACGAGTTTTCCGCGTTCAGCTTTGATGCCAATAACCTACGTTCATTCAGACCTTGAAATCTTTGATAAGTTTCACCTTTTTATTAAAAATAATCTTTACAACTAGAACTTTTGACTTCTTATTTATGGAAGCTTAGGTCTCCTACAGTCCAAAAATCTCCTACCTACACATTCATAAATGAGTAAATGACCCCATCGTCCTATTACACCCTAATTATTATATATTTATATGCACATTATCTCTGCAAAAGCATTCTTTCAGAATAATCAACCACAAAAATACCCGAATCCGCACTAACAAAAAGCTTTTAACTACATAGTCAAAATCCATTTTCTTTTGGTCCCATTTGATTGCGGAGAAAAAAAAGAAAAAAGAAAAAAAAGTTAAAAAAATTGAGTGAAAATGAAATGTGTTTTGTTGTAAGGAAAAAAATAAAAAAATAGACAAAATGAGATCAAATTTTATTTACAACTTTCTCATGAAAATTTTATTTTTCTTTAAATTTTCTTTTCCTCACTTTTTTTTCGCAACCGAACGGAGCCTTTTTTTTTTTTTTTTTTTTGTCATCATCGAACATCCCCCAACAACTTATCATCCTAAGTGTCCTGCCAAAATTAAATGGAACCACTTTTTTTGCGTCTATATAAACCCAACAGAATCAACAATCAGTTTTCAGTACTCACCTGCATCACTCCAGCAAAGCAAGCAAAATGGCCGAAGCCAAGCTCACATTCCTCACTTTCCTTGCCTTCTCCTCCCTCCTCATCCACTCATCCTTCCAAGCTCGCACTCTCCCATCCGACAACAGCCCTGATCACTACACCATCCTCGACGTCTCTGGTTCAATCCAAAAGGCCCTTGACGCCATCTCATCCAAAACTCCACTCGAACAAAAAGATGTAACCACAACATCAACCATACCTTTATCCAATAACTCCTCATCTTTATCGGTCCCTTTGTACCCTCGTGAAACGATTAAATCCGAAGACCACGAGACTTATGAGTC
Source organism: Echeveria elegans (assembly GCA_035048345.1). Taxonomy (NCBI): domain Eukaryota; kingdom Viridiplantae; phylum Streptophyta; class Magnoliopsida; order Saxifragales; family Crassulaceae; genus Echeveria; species Echeveria elegans. The sequence goes on from JAWWMW010001297.1 coordinate 249,732, forward strand.
ACTTGTTTTGTCACGTCTCGAGCGAGACGTGGCAAGAGTGAACTCGCTCAATTCTAAACTCGGGTTCCAACTCGAACCCGAAGACTTATCAACTCCCGTGACTAGCGGAGTTAGTCAAGGGAGCGGGGAGTACTTCTCCCAAGTCGGATTCGGTACTCCATCAAGAACCTCCCACTTAGCCATCGATACCGGTAGTGACATCACTTGGATTCAATGCGAGCCTTGTACTAAATGCTACAAACAAACCGATCCAATCTACGACCCCTCAGCTTCCTCCACTTACCAACCAATCTCATGCTCCGCTCCCGCCTGCTCGGCACTCGACAAAGCTTCCTGCAGCGCTGGTGTTTGCAACTACCAAGTCTCCTACGGGGACGGATCATTTACAACCGGTGATCTAATCACGGACACGGTTTCTCTCGGATCAACCGGCACAATCCCTAAGCTAGCAATCGGGTGCGGCCACGACAACGAAGGCTTATTCGTCGGTTCCGCCGGTCTCCTCGGCCTAGGCGGAGGCGCCTTAAGCTTCCCATCCCAAATCAAAGCGACGTCGTTTTCCTACTGCCTTCCAGACCGCAACTCCAAAACCTCATCCACACTCGATTTCAACGCCGACCGACCCGGCGACTCCATCACCACAGAACTAACCAAAAACAACAAAATCGACACATTCTTCTACGTCGGCCTCACCGGCCTAACCGTCGGAGGCAAATCCGTCAACATCCCATCTTCACTCTTCGCACTCGATTCCTCAACCGGCCGCGGCGGAATCATAGTCGATTCCGGTACATCAATCACTCGTCTAACATCCGAAGCCTACAACCCTCTCCGCGACGCCTTTAAATCCCTAACAACCGATCTCCCATCGGCCGGCGGGGTGTCGTTATTCGACACTTGCTATGATTTGAGTTCAATGACGAGCGTGAGAGTACCGACTGTAGGGTTTGTGTTTGGTGACGGAGGCAAAACGCTGTCGTTGCCAGCGAAGAATTACTTGATTCCGGTGGATTCGAGTGGAACGTTTTGCTTCGCGTTCGCAGGGACAAGATCGGCATTGTCGATAATTGGGAATGTGCAGCAGCAAGGGATTAGGGTTAGTTACGACCTTGCGAATAGCGTGGTTGGATTCTCGCCGGCCAAGTGTTGATTATGATTGTTTATGGTGTTTTTTACTAATAAGGGCTTTTGGATGGGTATGTGGTGGGGACAATATGGTAATTTGGAATGTTTGAATGTGGTTCTGTTGTGTGTTGTGTTGTGTTCAGATGTATCATGTATGTACTGAAAAGAAAAGTCGAAGTCAAACAGTGTGACTCGGAAGATTTGGAAATGGTATGTTTTGAAGTATTTTGATATACAAAAGATTAATGAATGAATTTTTTATAATATGAATAATCATAAATAAAAAATAAATCGGATCATCTGGTTATTCTTGTGAAAAATTATTTGTCAATAGTCTTTGGCGAAATAAAAGATAATTCTTGTAGATAGAGAAAATTAATTGAATGACAATGTGTGAATGTCTTTATCTTACACATACATATTACCAAATTTTCTTACAACTTTCTCATAGGAAAATTATTGTTCTTTAAAAAAATTCTCACTTTTTTTCTCAACCAAACGGAGTCATCCAATCGAGATATTATCATTATCATTCAATTATCTGCTTTCATTCAAAAAAATTTAAGACAACCAAACGGAACCTTACTTTATGGAGACTAAATGAATGACTGTTAGACTGTAATTAATCATCACATACTCTTTTTAAGACAAGGTGAAAGGAGATGAAAGCAGGAATGACGGAAACCAAAACGAAGTCCGATAAAAAATAAAAGATGAATCGTTATGAAGTCCAAGGTGAGAGAGGGATATGGTCTATACGGATATCATCTGGCCGGAGTGGACCGGCTGCTCTGAGTTTCCCAAAAGGAAGTCTTTTTAAGGAATGGACGGTGCAATACATAGTAAGTAATGTTGGTGTTGCAGTCATTATGAAAATGGGCGGTATTAGGGTAGCGTTGGTGCTATACTGGAAGCTGGTAAACCATAAGTATATACATTTATGGATTTGGTGCGTCAGTGTTGTGTGAACAGTTATCTCCTCTAGGTTACAACTTGAGGTAAGAGAAAACGTAAGCTTGTAACTATTTTTGTGGAGTCAAACTTTTGTATTTATACTGTATGTGCTTCCTCTTTGATTTTTGGCACAAAATTTAAAGAATAATGGATTGTGAGAGAGGAAAAATAAATAAGTGAATGGGTAGAGAATAAAATATAAAAAATAATGTTACGTGAGAGAAAAATTAGTAAAGAGAACTGTCCAAAACAGAAATATAAAAAATGAAAGGAGACATCCAAAATATAGAAATATAGAAAGAACAAAGAGAACAGAGGAAATATCAACATCAATTTTCATGACTTAGGGAAGTGGAAGTGGAAGTGGAGTGGAATGTATATATCTACATGTATCAAATGTAAACAATATTGTAAAATGTGAAAACACATTGTTAAGTTTCATAGTACTCCCTCCGTCCCAAAAAGTTCTTTCTACTTTCTTATTTGAGCGTCCCTTAAAATTCTTCCTACTTCCTTTTATGGTAATTAATTCACTCACATTCCTACTTTATATTTCTCTCACCTACTTTATCTTATTTTTACTCTCACACTCTCATTATTCCTTAATTACCGTGCCAACAACCACAATATGAAGAATTTTATGGGACGGAGGGAGTATGTATTTTTTTGCATTTTCTTTTGTACTTAAATCATACTTCATCCGTCCCATTATATAGATCTCATTTGAAGTTTGACACGATTTTTAAGAAAATTATGTTATGTGAGGTAAAAGTAGGAAAGAGAACGAGTGGAAAGTGAATAGATTGAAGAGAGAGTGTAAATGTCAGTGAAAAAAATTTCCATTTAAAAAAAGGAGACTTATATTTTGGGACGTCTAAAAAGGAAAGGGGAACTATATAATGGGACGGAGGGAGTATATGATTAACAATTTTGAATGCCAATGGGAACACATCTTCATTCATTTAAATGTGGTTGGCGGCTAGACAGCTAGTTAGTTCCCTGATCATCTCAAATTCAGAGCCACTGTCTGTGTCTACAATAAGTGACAGTGATTACTGAGCAAGTAAAGTGGGGACATCAAAGCTGAAAATGAAGATAGTAGGACTATTACTAGGAGTGCATATTTGAGCTTCAGCACTGTATATGGATTAAGTTACCCTGACTTGCAGGTCAGGTCAAAATTCAATCTTTTACCAACAGCCACTCACCAACACTTCTAAATACGTAGCTTCTACTTTCTTTTTCTATATTGAACTTGAAGTGTGAATGGTTTGATGACTTTTATTCATTTCCATTTACAAAGGAAATTCATTTCGCCACCAATCAAGGGACCTCAACTAGCTGGACGCACTCAGGTTAACAAACTTTAATACTTTCTGCATATCTGCAATTATCCAATTCACTACACAGTACAGACTACAGTACAGTTCAAGGAAGTTTCCTGGTTAGATAATTGTTAGAAATTAATAAGCAATCATTGATTGCATTTGTTGTTGTCATACATACATTAGAGCATCTCGTTGTCACAACAAGGAACAATGTTCTAAAACTAAAAGCTAGTTTTATCTATTGCACCATACTATTTGATACTAGCATTTTTCAAAAAATGGGACCTTCGTCGCTCTGGACTCATATACCTGCTTATTACGGACCGAAAGATTCACCATCACCATCAGGCATGGGTATTATCAATCAGAACAGAACAGGCATGTTTTCAGCCAGACCATACAATCAGGAATCAGGATTTCACACTTCATTCTTAACCAACCTGGTAATTCAATGTGCAGCCTTCTTTGCAGAATAAATGAATGTGTTCATACCAAATAAGGGCCTCGCACATCGCCATCGGGATTAGGAAATACGCCATCCAACACATAAATATCATACACCAGGATTACATTCTTAACCTGCGCATGTATAAGAAGTCGTCTACAAATGCACCATCATAAGTCTAAAAACTCCCAAAATATACAAACAAAAACAATCCCATTTTATATACAAAACAAAAAACTATCTTTTAATTAGTATGCATTGTTAATTTAACTACTTTCTGTATGTAACTATTTTAGCAACGGCCGACGGCTCACTGATTTTCTTAAAAACCAAGTATTTCACAACGCCAAATGCAACATAAGAAAGCAATACTCTCGGTCCACCAACGTTGGAAGACACGTATGCCGCTTTTACTAATAATAATTTTATAGAAATTTGGAAGTACATATGTGCCTGCTTTTTACAATGCAAAATTTAATCTAAAGCAATGAACAAATCAAAGAGGATGCTGATGCACGACTGTTACAGTCATTACTTACCAATTTTCTCACACCAAGTCCTACATCGTCAAACCAACATCACATGTTATAGCCATGAAACACTCAAACCCTCATCATATCCCCCTATTAAAGTCAAGCGATCACTAAAAAAATATGACGAAATTACAAAACTGTTATGTTGTGTTTGGTTGGGGGGAATGGAATGGATTAGGGCGGAATGGAATGCTCATTCCATTCTTTACTATTGTTTGGTTGGACCGACGGAATGGAATAAGCATTCCAACCCTAATTAATTTCATTCCCACCACTCCTAAATTGATTCCTTTCCAAACACATGGGATAACTCGATTTCGTCGTCTTCCATTTTTTTTTTGTCTCACTCAACCTCCTCCCCATCTACTCCTTCCATTCCATCGATTTCGTCGATTCCATCCACTCGACTCCGCGATTCCATCAATTCTGCCCATCAATACCCACGCTGCTCCACGTCGCTGCTGCTAGATCCGCTTTCCGATCTTCCGCTTTTCGGAGTACTGCTTTCAAGCTTTCTGGCGGACGCAAACCTACCCGCCCCTCCGCCTTCTCCTTATCCTTCTCCTTGCCTAAGCCGACACCGATTTCGAATCGCATTTTCAGGTTTGTCTGATTCATTATCTCTGACGCATGTTTGATTTGGTTATGGATTTAGGTCTTCAATTGAGATGAGCAGTGTCAACTGATTTTCACAACATCATAATGCAGTCTTGTGATTGAAATTTATGTTTAGATTGTACGGAAATATGTTGTGGTTATATGCCGTAACAGTTTGATATGAAGTTGTGCTTGTGCTTGGATTGAGGGGGAAACTGGTGTGGTTATTGAAACGGTTTTATGTGAATATTGTGTGTAGATTGAATGGAGATGTGATGTGAATGGATTTTTGTGATGATGATGTACAGGAAGGAAGGGACATGGTACACTCCATTCATTGTCAAGTAAAACGGAGAGTATGAGTAGCAAAGGCAGCATGTCAATGATTCCCAAGGATGTGAAGGAGTTACGTCAAGGATCTAGTTATGTTAATGTGGATAGTTTTAGTTATGAAGAGATGAGGATGGCGACCAAGCAGTTTAGTCCGGGTCTAATTGTTGGAGAGGGAGGCTTTGGAATTGTATATCGAGGTGTTTTGGATGAGACGGTGATGGAAGGGACTAAGAGTGTTGTTAAAGTTGCGATTAAAGAACTTAATCCTGAAGGATTTCAGGGTGATCGTGAGTGGCTGGTATGGACCCCTTGTGTGTTTATGTTGTTTTATGTTATCATTTTGTGCAGACATGTGGATTGTTCTTACTGCATGCATAACCTCTATCATGTTGCATAGTTTGTGCATCGGATAATATTCGAGAAACTCTTGTGAATGTTGTTTCGGGTGAATGATAGTTGCTGGATATAACTTGGTAAATACAGAATATTTTTCTTAGAGGTAGACATAAAGTGGTCGAGAATATTGCATGAAACTAGGGATAGTTATGAACCCATCAGTGGTTAACAGTTGGTGTAGCTTCAATGGTCGTCTTATTGTTCATTTATACCGTAAATTGTGAAATTTGGGCTGCAAATGTGCTCCAGCAGTATTTTTGGAATTACACTCTTATGTTAAGCTTTTCTATCCAATTGGATGTTGGGTTGCTTAAAATTATAGGCTTGTTTTGCAGGCAGAAATTAACTACTTAGGCCAGCTAAGTCACCCAAATCTGGTGAAGCTCATCGGTTATTGCTGCGAGGACGAACACAGGTTACTGGTTTACGAGTATATGGAATCTGGTAGCTTGGAGAAGAACTTATTTCGCAGTAAGTACCACTTTGTCTAGAACTTCTGGTCTTGTTGGATCAATTACATATGCAGATCAAATGATTTCATCAGTGTACAGGAAGAAGATGAATTTGGCATGCAAGTATAACAATGATACTATCTGTGAATGTGCGAAAAAATTGTTTGGAGGGTCCTTTATAAGTATTTTCATATTCATTTCTTCCCATAGGAGCGGGTCCAACTCTTACTTGGTCAACAAGATTAAAGATTGCGTTAGATGCTGCGAGAGGGCTTGCTTTTCTCCATGATGCAGAGAGACCTATCATCTACCGTGACTTTAAGACGTCGAATATTTTGCTGGATCAGGTCAGTGATGTTTGTAGTCGAAGTGCATGCTAGTAGATTACATTTTTCATGGGTGAAATCATTTGTTGCTTTTCCAGACTGATTCAGCAAATTTAACTAGTATACTTGGTGCCTGTTATTTCTTTAGCACTGCACCTGCATTTCTCTGTTATAAACGTCGCACATTTTGTGGAATTATAATGTGCTGGATTCTGGTGAAAGATTTCATACTAGTAGTGCATAGCACTGCTATGACGTTGACGTTTTGATGGCAGCAGTTGACTGAAAATGTGCATATTTAGTTTTGGAAATACCACTAATATGAGAAGTTGAGAACCTGGTAATGTGCGTACTTCATTTTTCAGGATTACAATGCAAAGCTTTCTGACTTTGGCCTTGCAAAAGAGGGGCCTATGGGGGATCAAACGCATGTTTCAACACGAGTAATGGGCACATATGGATATGCTGCTCCTGAATATGTTATGACTGGTATTTGACATTTGTTCTTCAAAAGTATTTTCCAAACCAATTGCATTTCTTGTTGAACTGAACTAAAGTAACAATCGGTCTAAACGGGACATGAGAACTCTAGAACTTAACATAAGCAGGTTAGTTTTGAACTTAGGTATTCACCATTTGAGTTAGACAATCACCATTGGTTAATTTAATCGAAGTTCTTAAATCAACAGTTCAGGCCCTTAGCGAAATATGTTCTAGATTCAAACATTTGAAGAAAGTAGTACATAGTATGAGCTCGGGAAGGTGGGAAATAGATATATGAATCTCAAGGAGGTTGGTGAAAGCATTGAGTCTTTTAGATCAAGGATGGGACTGTAGTTCGGCAGTTCCAAGTAACCCATAAAAATCTAATCCTCATATGGGTTCTCTCTCCCAAAAAAGAAAACATATAGTATATTAAGGTATACGTGCGGCAAGGATTATTATCAGCTTCTGTAAGAATTTCAAACATTGCTTAATCTTATTACTTTTGGCCACCAGGTCATTTGACTGCTCGAAGCGATGTTTATGGTTTTGGAGTTGTACTACTAGAGTTGCTCATTGGCAGAAAAGCCATGGACAAAAGTAGACCCAGTGGGGAACATAACCTTGTGGAATGGGCACGTCCTTTACTAAACCACAAAAAAGTCATAAAAATATTTGACCCAAGAATGGATGGTCAGTACTCATCAAAAACTGCTTTGAAGGTGGCCAATCTGGCTTACCTCTGTCTTAGTCAAAATCCTAAATCAAGGCCAGCGATGAGCCAGGTGGTTGAAATCCTTGAACAGTTTCAAACACCGCCGAGGAAAGAAGATGCCCTTTGCAAAGAAGTAGGCAGTGTGAAACTTTATGAGGCTTCCAAGGATCCACTGGAAAAAAACACCATAAAAAAACAAAACTCCAGCTGAAGGATTGTTCAGAAGCCAGAGTGATGTTCCACACGGCAACAGGGCAAATGCAGTTGATCATGGTATTAAAAGGGGTGAGTCTGAAGAAGAGTTGGCCGCCTCTCGCTGCTTTCACGGGAACTCAGAAGTTGAGTGAGTATATTTTAGCTTGCCTTCATTGATGTCGAAATGCCAATCAATGTGAGTGATACTGTCTTGTTAACTGACGTCATTTTGTAATCCAATTCCACTTCAGAGCTCATCCGATTTCATTCTAGTAACAGAACACAACAGCTTTAACCAGCAGTTATCCGTTCCACACTTCGCCTCAGTATCTTGGTATGATGCATTCATATAAAGAGTGCAGTCACAATGGCGAAGGTAAAGGTTGCCTTACAGAACCTCAAACTGAATTATTCTCATCACAGAATGAGGTGTATGAAACAAAACTAAATACTAATACAGCTAGCATCTCCAACTGGCAAGTTTCAGTTGACATGAACTCTTAACTTGTTAAGACTCGGAGGTAATAATGCACCCTTTAGCTCTTCCCTGCAAATGTCCGCAAAGATAACTTAAAGTTGGAGTTAAACATGAATCGAGCAAATGAGAATCAGTTTCAGTATGCTAATGAGATGGATGGGTTTGGGTATAGTGTAAAAGAGAGAGAGAGAGTAAGACAATAATGAAGCCATTCAACATAATAGTGAAGCAGGCTGTATTCAAAAGACTCTTACCCCATAAAAGGCGCAATCTGGCGTGAAGTTGGGACAGTGATCTCTTCCGCACAGGACTTGTCACTTTGGCAGCTTCGTGTATGGCTGCCAAAAGCTCTTTCTTTAAATTCAAAGGGAGTCCAAGGTAGTTCAATCCATGAGTAGAGCTCAGGTTAACAATCTAAAATAGAAGAAAAAAACACTGAAACAGAATCTTGTGTCGAAGGAATAGCCTAATCTTGTGTTGAAACAATAATTACTTGCAAATACTCTCTATAATGCGGATAGAGGACCCATAACAGAAGCAAAACAAAGCATGTCGAAATTTCAGTCACATCAACGCATTCCTTTTTCTTCGTTTTGTGAGAAATAGCAAGTATATTCTGAATCGCTAAAGCCTAGGAAACATGCAAGAAATTCTCACAAAAGGTTGAAACAATTATGGTCGAAACTGGAACTAAATCATTTTGTTGGCATAGAAAATGAAACAAAAAGTAAACACATTAGTAGAGAGCTTGCCTGCTGTATCCAAGGAATAATGGTCGAGATTTTTTTGCCCTGATGCAAGAGAGACGCCAGCGCAGTTAAAAGGTTATTAGCTGTATTCCTTGTAAGGCTATCTATCACGGGAGTACTTTGATCAAGAAGCTCAACCAGATGCAATTCATCTACTGAGCACAGTGCTTCAGCATATGCTGATTCTATATCACCTTCAGTCAGAAAACTCTTAACACGCTTCCAAATGCCATTGTTATCTTGTGTCCCATGATCTCTAGCTGAATGTCTTTCTAATGTTTCTGGATAACTATCAGTTTCGCGAGTTAACCCAATGTCAACAGTGTTTTTCCTGCTGGAAAATTTCATATTGGATAAGTTGTCCTTGAGATAATCTGATATTATCCCGGAGAAGTTGCCCACATACTCATGTCACCCTTTGAGGAATCACATTATACTCTATTTGCTCTCGCAATCTAAATTTTCTGAATGACATTGAAGGGAGTTTGCTATTTATACCATCAGACGGGCTAGGGAAATATGATGAATTGCTAGAGGAATTAACTCCTCTTGAGAATCTTGATATACTTTTGTCAGAATATCTTCCTTCTCAGAGAAGGCTGTCAGCTATTTGGTCAATTGCAGTACTAAGAGAAGCAACCTTTGATTTCCCATTTCTAATTGCCAACTGCTTTTTTTAATGCGGCGAGGCTTACCTCTGAAATTTGGACCAAGTATTCTCTCCGATGAAGAGAACTTAGCTTTTGACAAGTCATCTCCAGCTCTCCTAACACTGGTTACATCATCATCCTCATCTAAATAATCTCCTGAAAAAATGAGGTATTAGAATTAACATACAGAGGGAAAACATAGAAATATACGGCAAATATCATAATGCAAGGGAGAAAAGTAAACATGGTAGTGCACGAGGTTGGTGAAAATATAAATAAGTCTATGCTCTAATGTTAACGCTCTTTAAGCTTGAAGTTCTTTGCAGAAAGTTTCCTTCCAAATCTCAGAAACCCTCAGTGTTGAAAGATGAGGTTCTATTGTATTAATTGACTGTTTTTTTGCTTCAAGAATTGCATGCCACTAGAATGTAGTAATTATAATCAAGTGTAATCCCTTATAGTGAAACGAATACGGTACTTAGCCTACATTCAAATATATTGGGATCATTGAAGACCGACCTAAAAATGAAATTACCTCTGGATAATGAACTTGTAATTTCCAGGAGTGGAGACTATTGGATGACACTGCCAACCTTTTAAGGCCTGAAGAACTGCTTCCCTGACTGGTTTCACCTGCAAATTTAGTGATTTACTCAAGCTGCAGCAATGATCCAACAGATTAAATTGATCTCGATTTAAATAATTGAGCTGTACCTTATCAAAACGACATGATTCGAGTTCATGGATGCATGAGGCTCTATGAAACTCTAGCGAGGGGTCTTCGCTGGATCCAATATCACCTAGAGCTACAGAAGCAGCTTTACGAGTATTCCAGTCACTGCTTTTCAGGGCTTCTTGTATGCTATGCATCGCAGCAGACAGTAGGGTCTGTGATGGAGCACCTCCAGACTGAAAAAGGTTATCAGTTATTGGTGAGAATGTGCCAGCAGTAAACAACGGCAAATGAAAGACAGACACGTTAAGCAAAGATACCTTAGTTAATTTACTCTAGGAAATTATATGGTGTTGAAGTCTACAATGAGTACATCATCTCACAGTAATCCAATGTTTCAGTTAAGCATGCATCAGATGATACCATATTTGCTGGCTTTAACACTCATAGCTCAAGCTATCAATTCAGCTGCTTATGTTTCCATCAAGCAATACAAGTTAAGACAAAGCAAACCTTAATTATGTTTGTTTTCAGCTGAATAACAGCCGGCTTTGCAACAAAAATGCGGATTCTTGAGAAGCTTAATGGTTCGATTCAGCATCTGCTCCATGATCGCAAGAGGAGGATCATGAATACAATCAATCACCTTCGACAAACACAAAGCTGATCCAGACTGCAACTGCTTATTTTTCTCCCCTAAAGCCTCAAAGAGAGGCTTCATCAATGAAACGAACATTCCATCCCCACCATCTTTACAGCTCCCCCAATTCCAAAGCCAGTATCACAATCGTCTCAATACAAGCATCTCTTACCACAGTATCCATATCCTTAAGCCTCTTAACAATACTCGAAACCATTTTCCCCACATGTGAAACAACCCGATGCGGATACAAACTCAGCCAAACATCCCATCAATCTAACACACTTTTTCTGTTCCAAATCCATATCCATTATACATGAAAGAAACAGCAACACTCCCTCAGAATTCAAACTCACAACCATCCTCTCAAGCTCTCTTATCCCAAGCTGATAAGTATCTCTATCCGCAAGCTTGTTCAACGCCACCACCACTTTACGCTTAAGCTCAAAAACAGCTTTAGTACTATTCATACAGCCACTTCCACTTCCACTTCCTTTTTCACTTTGTTGACTACAACTGGTTCTCATCTTCATCATCAAGACTGATCGATTAGAACCTACATAACACTATCAATCTATAAACATACAGCGTGAAGGTAAATCGAGAAAAGTAGAAAACTGATGCGGCGACGATTGTACGAAAACCAAACATTATAAATCAATTTCAAATCAAACGAAAACCTAAAATAAGAAACATCAAAAGACAGAAGTCATACTTACTGAACAGGCTTCTCCAAAGCTGAAGCGGCTGGCTGCCGGCGATGGGGAGGAGTGAAGGAAACGGTGCGTTCGGTGTTGTGTTTGAGTTCCGCGCTTCATTTCGAAATTTAGGGGACAGTGTTAGAGAACCTTGGGATGGGATTCGAGACACGTGTCGTACTGATTCGTATTGGACGGCCGGGATTTGTTCGTACAGCTTCTTCTATTTTTGGCTTTTTCTTTATTGTTTGAATTTCTAAAAACCGTTTTGTAGAACGAGGGGAGTTCAATTAAGAAAATTGGTTAAAACTCATACAAAGAAAAAAAAAAGAAGGAATTTTTGAGTGATTGAA
>JAWWMW010001297.1:273736-285879 GCA_035048345.1 Echeveria elegans
ACTTAGACCTAACTCGAGCACCAAGCCACCACTTTCGCACTCCTCTGCTACTATCAGCTTCGATACTTCTCCAATTCGTTGAATCTTTGATCATTACTCAGTCTTGTCCTCTCTCAATTGATCATTTATTGTTCGCTGAAATCCCTCTGGGTTTTACTCTGAAACGGAATAAATCATAATTTTCAATTTATGCGCTGTCACGCTGATGAAGGAGATGGTGACTTCAAACGACGTCGTTGTCCCTTTCTTTAAAATTAGTTAGCACCTGTTGTTGCTGGATAGTCGATCAACTCCTGTTTTTGGGCCGAATCCAACCACTTCAATCCCTCCCACGCTGCACCTGGAAAAGCACAAAACAGAGCACCAACAGCAAACCATAACAATGTCCTATCAAGGTTCAGTTGCTTTCCTCTCAAGTTCTGTCCACTTTCAGCACCTCAAACCATCTCATCCAGAAGTCAACTTCCAGAGCCATTTTCCAGCAACAAGGAAACCACAAATAAACCCATTAGACTATGACTAGCTTACAAAATCCTAACAAGTATAATGATTATGTATTGAGCATACTAATTACTTATTAATGCAAAGAATGAACAACTTACTGATGCATTGTACTTGGTGACAGTTTCAAAAGCCCCAAATTCTTCTATTTCAGCTAATGCAGTCGCAACAGTGTATAACAGAACTGGCAAATACCTGAAACACAGTAATTACAATCCTTGTTTTGAAGATTCATAGTGCTCCGTTGGCATAATTAAGATTTGCTGATCAATTTGTGGGCTTGGGGTGTTTGGATGGAGTGAGCTTGGGCAGAGGAAAGGTTTCAACTTTCAGAATTGGGAGTTGGTTTGTGACACAAAAGCTAAACCGAAGTGAGAGCGGTGTTCTTCTCAATACTAGTTTTTAAATTATTCATACATCGTCCAAGGACTGGACAACCCCAGTCCGGGGCGATTCGAACTCGAATCCTCTAAGTATTATGACAAAAAATATAACTATATGCTAGCACCCCTTCTGCTCTTCTCATTACTAAAGTCCCTGGTGTTTTTGAATCCCTCCATTGACACTAAACTCCACATACTTGCTTGGTTTCCTAACTAACTCCGAGTGGAACATGAAAGTTAAAAGGAAAATAGAAATCAAATGTTGAATTTGCAATCACGAAATAAATCTGAATGACAAGAGTGGAGTTATTGAGATAAGGTGTCGGAAGTAGACTAACAACGAGGAGAGAAAGGCAGAGACGGAGGACTCACGTGACAACCGTAGCAAAATGGTGCAGTTGCAACTCGCGCTGCACCTGATACATATCCTTTTTTTTTTTTAACGTTAAACTGAATAGAAAATAATTTAAAATTCAGAAAATTCAGAAAAATAAAATAAATCATAGACATTTTTAAATAAATCATAATTTTTTTTAAAAAATATAAAATTTACATATCATATTTTTACTTTATTTTAATTTTGAAAAATTATCCTTCATCCATTTCAAAATAATGTCCTACCTCCAAATTTCATGGAAATTAAGAATATTTAAAAAATTATAAGTACAAAAATTCACTTTTTCTTATAAAAGTTCAATATTAATAAAAAAATTATCGGTCATCCGTTCCAAAATAATGGTTTACCTCCAAATTTCATGCAAATTTTGGTTGGTATCATAATAATTTTTCTGAATTTTGGCCATATAATTTTGGAGGTGAACCATTATTTTGAATAGATATAGGAATTTTTTTTAATGAAAATTTCAAATTTATCTTTACGTACATATAATTTGTAAAAATAAAAATGTAAAAATGTGATATATATTTTTTAAAATTTTATTGTAACTTTTTATGATTTATTTAAATTTTATTTGATTTATTTAAATTTCTTATGAAATTTACTATTGTACCGTCCGTCGTCCCAACGGGAATGCGTCGTCCCGTATGCGCAATCAAACCGGTCAAATAGGGACGGGATTCAATCGACCAATTTTTAGTGTCTTGCGGGCTGAATTTAAATGAGTATTTTTGTTTTCTTTGTCATATTCATATTTTATCTTATTCCGATTTTGTCTTATTCCTATTTTTCCTTATTCCAGTTTATTCTTATTTTTATTTCCATTTTTTCTGATTCCAGTTTAGGCTTATTTTAGTTTAGTTTATTCATATTTTTCCTTATTTCAGTTTATGCTTATTCTTATTCCTATTTTTCCTTAGTCAAGTTTAGCCTTATTCATATTTTTCGTCGCTATATGTGTGGTTCACTATTTTAAATATTCTATTATATATATAGATCTTATTTTCAATTATTTCTATTAAATTTTATGATTTATTAAAATTTTCTTTTATTTATTTGAATTTCTTATGAATTTTATCATATTTTCAATTATTTCTATTAATTTTAAATGTAAAATAAGTGTGCCAGCGCTAACAATGAAAACATATAAATGTTTAAATATAAAAAAACATATAGGCGTATTTTGGTAAAACATCCAAAGATGCATATGTATTTTTTATAATTAACTTTTATTTCATATTAAAACATCACTTTAAGTAGTGATAAAAGACCTACTAGAAGAGTTTTAGTCTTACCCTAACCAACCACTCACTAAAAAGTCCACTTTTTTCATCTCCAACTTCAATTTGGCCAAGGGGAAGCCCAAAGCCAGTGACATACTTGTATCAGTCTATTTTCTCCTCCTGAATATCCTGATTTGTACAAGAGCAAGTGTGTTAAAGCCTAGACAATTTTTTTTATTGAAGTTATACTACAATCTAGATATGAGATGTAGAGAAATCGATTATTCATTAATATGTTGACATATCAACTTCTTCTTTTTGTTGACAATACTCTACAAACAAATAAACCTAAATTGTACGTCAATGGGGCGGTGACCCATTGATTGAAGAGTCAATCAAAAAGCTTTTCATGATCAGGGCTTCAAACCTTGACTCCACCATATTTTTTTTGTTGGGTTTTTACCCTCTCTCTAAAAGGTTTTTCATTCCTCTTGCACCCGAGTGTTGTGACTTTTTATTCCTCTCATCGTTGGCGCATGAAAGTTGTGCATCACATGTAGTAGTTGTCAGACTGATATGAAGTTATTTGAATTATGACGCTATCTTCTTGGTGGAGTTGTCGGGATGACTTGTGCTATAATTGATAATTATGTACTTGACATTAGCTAGATATGCTAAGTTAATCTTGTACAATTTGTATCCACCCATCGAAAAAAATTAAACTAAACTGTACATGTTGATTTGTTTGCCCTGCTGAGTTACAAACTATTCCCGACATGAGTAACGGTCTTCATATAATGTAATCGAATATAAGAACTTCTCTTTCAACTTACATATGTAAAGGTCTTTTCCAGATGTTTCTTACTCAACATTTTTGCTTCGCTTTATAAAATTGCAGTTCCAACAATCCCATGACCATTTATTTGTTACACCTCGCTAGATTAGTGCGCATCTATATTTCTTTTGCTCTTTTACGTCGGAGGACGTCAACTGAAAAACATAAATATACTTTTTAATCCCAGATTGCTGAACACACAAGCGCCACTCAACTGATCTAACAAATCATCTAAGCGAGGAATGGAAAATCGGTATCGAACAGTAATGTTGTTTATTGCATGACCATCCACACACATGCGCCATGAACCATCTTTTACTGGAGTGAGCAAAGTGGGGCACGACGCAAGGGCTGAGGCTTTTACGAATGTGACCTTTGACTAGCAATTCTTCGACCTGACGATGCAACTCTTTTAGGCTCATCCGGTTGTGAGGACAGTTGGAGAGGGCAGCACCCAATACCAAGCCAACGACCTGATGTTGGATATCCCAAAATAAGGCAATTAAGGATGACAAGGACTCTGGAAAAATGTCAGTAAATTTCTGCAGAAGGGATTGCACATCGGAACAAGGAAGCACATTATGGTTAGTAGCAATAAGTTCACAAAACAAAAGGAAAACCACACCGGATTCCTCCCTAACAGTCTGAGACGTATCCCAAGCTAGTAACGTGGCCTGAGGAGAATCCGAACATGCGGATATCACACCAGGCTTTGCGGCGACAAGCACAATTTTCTTATCCCGAAATTAGAACATATATGTATTAGCACGACCGTCATGAACAACTAAAAGATCAAACTTCCAAGGTGTACTAAACAATAAATAGCAAGCATCCATGGGTACCACATCACAGTGAATATCATTACAATACGTAGGACCAATGGAAAAGTCACCATGCTTTGAAATAGTAACCTCAGTACCTTTACTTAGCCACGCAAGTCTGTACGACTTAGATTGACTCTCCGTGGACACCGCCAGTTTTGAAACCACAGTCTTGAAGATCAAAAGCTTCCAACGTCGATAATGAAGGTACACACTTTTCCACCAATCGTACGCGTAGACTAGAACACGTTGTTACACAACCACTCAACCTGGTTAGGTGCACGAAGGGACAAGAAGGTATACCGTAACATGAGACCAACATCACTAGCAACTACTTCTTCTGCAACCTCCGTCGCATCTTCATACTCATCGAAGAACGGGGACGAGTTACGACCACAGGAGCAGGTTCAAAAGACTCTTGGGAGTGTTGAGCAGCAGCAGGTCCACACAGAGTCCATGGGAATGCAACCACCTGAATATCTCCCCTGTAACAGAATGGACAGATGTCATCCTTAGATTAGCTCTATCTGTGTATTTATTCCCCTTGCTTCTGTTCCATTCCTTTCAGTGAAAATCAATAGAAACAAATCACTCAAAGCTTTCTTCTCCTGCATTCTTCTGTTCTTATTCAGAAATCCATCTTCGATTACCTTCTCTAACATGGTATCAGTAGCTCAACCGATCTGAGGACCTCTCCTTCTTCCCTAAAAAAAAACAACCAACAACTCCGATCAGTTTTCTGGGTTTTCTCTTCTTCTCTGCAACAATATCATTCTGGTAAAACCCTACTACCATTCATGGAACTATCTACTCCTACTGCTCTTAACATCGTCAACTGTGTTACTATCAGATTGACTAACAAAAATTATTTAGTATGGAAGCCTCAGATGGAGGCATTCCTGAGATATCATGACCTCTTTGTTTTTGTTGATGGATCAACATCTCCACCTGCTGAGTTTCTATCTCAGCAAGGTGCAGATGGCATCAGATCTGATTTTCCAAATCCTGAGTTTATCACTTGGAAGAAAAAGGATCAAATGATTCTAACATGGCTATTTGGTTCCCTCACTGAGGAAACTATGGCACTAGTTAGCAGATGCTGCTCTTCCTTTGATGTTTGGAGAACTTTGATTTCTCATTTCACTCCTAAGTCCCCCACCAGATTGTTTCACCTCCAAAACCAACTTCAAAATATTAAGAAAGGTCAGAAGTCTGTTGATGACTATCTAAGGGATATTCAACTCATTTGTGACCGGATGCAGTCCATTGGCCATCCTGTTTCCGACGAGATGAAGTGTTTTTCAGTCTTTAGGGGTCTTGATAGAGAGTATGAGTCCTTTGTTACCTCTCAAAGTGCTTTTCTAAACTACTCAGGAGCTCTTTCATTTGAATCTCTTTCTGCAAATCTCAAAGACTTTGATGATAGACTAGCCATGTACTCCTCCATGACCACACAATCCACCTTGGCCTTCAATGCTTCAAATACTATCACTCAGTTTTCAAATCAATTTGACAACAGGGCCCCAACCAATTCTAACCCTGGCAGAGGATTTGGCAGGGGTCGATCCGGTTATTCTACAAGAGGAAGAGGTTTTCATCAGCATATCAATCCACAGTCTTCAGGCCCTAATCTCAATCAAAAACCAACCTGTCAGTTATGTGGGAAATATGGGCATGATGTTGCCAAGTGCTGGCACAGATTTGATAACACCTTTCAACCAACTGAAGCTCCAACCGCACTGTACTCTGTCGTTTCCCCTTCCCCTGCACACTGGTTTCCAGACAGTGGAGCAACTTCACATATTACAAATACCACAGCCCACCTTCAGCACTTCACTCCCTATACTGGCACTGACTCAATCATCATTGGGGATGGTTCAACATTACCTATAACTCACATGGGGACCTCTGCTATTGCCTCTACATCAGGTACTCTACCTCTTTATGATATTCTAGTTTCTCCGCACATACAAAAACCACTATTATCTATTTCCAAACTTACTCAAGACTATCCATGTATTTTTGAATTTGATAACACCGAGGTTCGTGTGAAGGACAAGGTGACACAACAGCTAATAGCCCAAGGCAGGCAGTATAAGGGTCTCTATGAACTCCCCTCCTCTACCATTCAAGCTTTCTATTCTAGTTCAAATAAAGCCTCTGCTGACTTATGACATTTCAGACTGGGGCATCCACATGATCAGATTGTTCACTCTCTGAAGAGATCAAATCTGATACAGTTCTCTGGACTTCCTTCCTCTCATTGTGAATCTTGCTCTAAGGCTAAGAGCTGCAAACTGCCTTTTCAGCACTCCAACTACACTAGCAGTAGAATATTAGAGAGGATTGATTGTGATCTCTGGGGACCTGCCCCAATCACTTCAGAGAAAGGTTTTAAATACTATGTGATCTTCATTGACCATTTTAGCAGATATTGTTGGTTTTATCCTATTAAATGCAAGTCGGAGTTTCCTATTGTATTCTCTCTATTTAAAACTCAAGTGGAAAATCAATTCAAGGCGTCTATATCCCTATTCTTGAGTGACAGAGGCGGAGAATTCATCAGCTCTACATTTCAAAATATCCTGCGCAATTCAGGGATAAGACATCATATGACCTGCCCCTATACGCCTCAACAAAACGGGATCTCAGAAAGACGACACAGACACATTGTTGAACTGGGTCTAGCACTCCTATATCACAGCAAGGTTCCTACGAAATTCTGGCCTGAAGCTTTTCACACTGTTAATTTTCTAATCAACATTCAGCCTATTCTCAACAATGATCAGCCCAAGAGTCCCCATCAGATTCTATTCAACACTAATCCTGAATATACTCTACTCAGAGTGTTTGGCTGCCTATGCTATCCTCTTCTTCGCCCTTACAACAACAACAAATTTGAACCAAGATCTCTTCCCTGTGTTTTTCTGGGATATGATACAAATTCCAAAGGCTACAAGTGTCTACACCCACCTACATCAAGAATTTACCTGACCAGACATGTCAAATTCCATGAAACTATATTTCCATATCAGTCCACATCCCAAAACCACCCTGAAAATACTGATCAGTCCTTCACTGGATGGAACTCTCAACCAATTTTTCCTCCTCTATTTCACACCCCCACCACTAGCCCTCCTCCTCAACTAACAATCACATCCCATCAGCCAACCCATGTTCCTAATACCTTATCTAACCAACAACCATCACCATATGATTCCAGCACAGCCTCCTCATCTACCCTTCCTCCTCTTCTTCCTACTCCTATCATCACGTCGCTGCCAGTTCAACCATCTCATCCTATGACTACCAGACTCAAGGCTGGGATTATCAAACCCAATCCAAAATATGCTTTACTGACTACACATGATCATATTCAGGAACCTAAAACTATCAAGACTGCTCTAAAGCACCCAGGTTGGTGTGCTGCAATGCAAGAAGAAATTAACTCCTGCACAGCAACAAATACCTGGTCCCTTGTTCCTAGACATCCTTCTATGAATGTTCTAGGAAACAGATGGATATTTCGAAAAAAATTAAATTCTGATGGCTCTCTAAACAGACTCAAAGCTAGACTCGTTGCTAAAGGCTACACGCAAGAAGAAGGAATTGATTATGTGGAAACTTACAGTCCTGTGGTCAGAATAACCACTGTTCGCATCTTACTCCACATTGCAGTCTCTCATTCATGGAAGCTTCATCAACTTGACGTTAAAAATGCCTTCCTTCATGGTGACCTGCAAGAACCAGTTTATATGCTTCAACCCACAGGTTTTATTGACAACAATCATCCTGATTATGTGTGCAAACTTAACAAATCTCTTTATGGCTTAAAACAGGCACCAAGGACATGGTTTGATAAATTCAGTGACTTCCTTTTAAAAAAAGGTTTCTTGTGCAGCAAAGCTGATCCCTCTCTATTCATTTATATCTCCGACGGAATCAGGATTTATCTTCTTCTATATGTTGATGATATTATTCTAACCGGGAATGATCAGCATTTTATATCAGAGTTTCAACAGAGTCTAAGAACAACATTTCTAATAAAGGACCTTGGTGAACTTCAATACTTTCTGGGTATCCAAGTGACTACAACTACTAATGGTATATTTCTATCGCAAGAGAAATATGCTGAGGAAATTCTACACTACTCAACTCTACAAGACAGCAAGCCTGCAAAAACACCATTACCTGTTCCAGTCATTATTCCCACCACTGATGAAGTGCCATTCACTGATGCTGCTTTCTTCAGGTCTCTAGCAGGTAAACTTCAGTATCTTACTCACACAAGACCAGACATCCAGTACTCGGTCAATCTTATCTGTCAAAGAATGCACAATCCATCAAATTCAGATTATAGCCTACTGAAAAGAATACTTCGCTACATCAAAGGCACCACATCTTTTGGCATTCAGATTTCAAAAAATTCAGACTCTACGCTTTGTGCTTATAGTGACAGCGACTGGGCAGGTTGTCCAATTACTCGACGATCAACTACAGGCTACTGTACTTTTTTAGGAACAACTCTAGTTTCCTGGACTTCAAAAAAACAACCTACAGTGTCACGAAGCTCTACAGAGGCGGAGTACAGGGCTCTTGCAGAGACTTCGGCTGAAATTACCTGGATTCAATCTCTAATGCGTGAAATTGGTTTCCCTCTGCCGTCGCCAACGGACGTCTACTGCGACAATCTATCTTCCGTATATCTTACTGCGAATCCGGTCTTCCACTCTCGCACCAAGCATATTGAACTTGACCACCACTTTGTCCGAGAAAAGGTCGCCCTTGGGACTCTTCGCATCACTCATGTTGCGGCCGCCGAACAACTCGCCGACGTCTTCACCAAACCCTTGCCTTTCCCCGCCTTCGCATTTTTTCGAAACAAACTCGGCATTGGGCCTCACCCAAGCCCAAGTTTGAGGGACGGTGTTGAGCATTGGCCCAAAGCCCAAATCCACACAGGAGCTCATGGGACTGCAAACACCTGAATATTTCTCCTATAACAGAATGGACAGGTGTCAGCCTTAGCTTAGCACTTTCTGTGTATTTATTCCTTGCTACTGTTTCATTCTTTTTATTGAAATCAATACAAAACAAAATCTCTTACAACATTCTTCTCCTGCATTCTTCTGCTCTTATCCAATAATCCATCTGGAATTCCCTTTCTAACAAGCCCAACCGATATTTTCAGGTAGTGTTCTTTTCTCCGCCTATATAAGTCTTATGTAATAATGGTTTTAAGTAATTCTTGCAGGACTTTTGCCGAATGGAAATTTCGAGCAATCGCCAAAACCTCCGAACCTGAAAAAACTATCATAGTTGGGAAATACTCTCTACCAAAATGGGAAATCAAAGGATTGGTAGAATACGTCGCGGGCGGGCCACAACCAGGCGGATTCTACTTCTCAATCTCTCGTGGGACGCACGCAGTCAGACTTGGAAATGAGGCTTATATATCTCAGTACATTTCAGTTACACCAAAAGCAACATACTCGCTAACATTTGCTACAACAAGAACTTGTGCACAAGACGAGGTTTTAAGGATCACTGTATCAGGTGGCCGAGGACAGAGCGTGTCAGCAGATCTGCCGGTACAGACTTTGTATAGTAGCGACGGTGGTGATACTTATGCTTGGGCATTTATAGCTCCTTCTAATTTGGTTAAGGTCACATTTCATAATATTGGGATTCAAGAGGATCCTACGTGTGGTCCTTTATTGGATGTTGTTGCCATTAAAGAGATGACTCCTATCAAGCGCATCAAAGGTAAATATTAAGGCTTCGTTTGGCTGCGGGAAAAAAGTGAGGAAAAGAAAATTTAAAAAAATGATTTTTTCATGAGAAAGTTGTAAGAAAAATTTGATCTCAATTTGCCTATTTTTTGCATTTTTTTCTTTATAACCAAACACATAATTTCATTTTCACTCAAATTTTTTCTTTCCTCTTCTTTTTCCTCGCAACCAAACGGAGCCTAAGTAACTCGAATCAAGAAAATTTTGGAATATTTTTGTCCGGTTTAGATTTTGATAGATGGGATTTGGTAAAATCAGGGGACTTGGTGAAGAATGGAGGATTTGAAAATGGACCGCATGTGTTCAAAAACTACTCAACTGGAGTACTAATCCTACCTAAGGGACAAGACCAAATCTCATCATTGCCAGGATGGATTGTTGAGTCACTAAAGCCAGTGAAATACATTGATTCAAAGCATTTTCAAGTACCAACAGGTTTAGCAGCAATCGAGCTGATCGGAGGAAGAGAAACAGCCATTGCACAAATCATAAGAACTATTCCAAACAAGCTTTATAAACTGACATTCACTATTGGAGATGCTAGAAATTGGTGTCATGGGGTGATGGCAATCCAGGCCTTTGCGGCGAGGGAGACGTTGAAAACAGAAATTCATTCGGTTGGGAAGGGTTGGTCGAAGACTGTGAGCTTGAAGTTTCAAGCTGTTTCGACTAGGACAAGGATAACATTCTTCAGTCCTTATTATCATACTAAGGTTCATGATTATGGGTATTTCTGCGGACCGGTTTTAGACAATGTTAGTGTCGTCCCTGTTCGTTACTAGAAACTTTAACCTGTTGTCGGTCAAAAGAAGTTCTCTAATGACACAAATGCGATTCTTCTTCCTTTTCAGCTTTCCAATTTTCAAGAAACTACTATAACAATCTAGCACTCACCGTCCAGGATCAAACAAATAAATGTGCAGCGACATTCAAGTAAAATTCATCACTATTACCGGTCTTCCGGTGATGCATGGGGCATGTTGTACGATTTTGATGAGAATAAAATCATTGCAGTTGACATAGTAAACAGGGATTTGCGTCTCCCGATGGTGGCAAGGATCCTACAAAAGAAAGTCACTGTGGTTGTTCACATATGCAATATTTTATCGGACTGCCAAGCTATGTAGTTATTATGCAAGCATTACTAAGTACTAAGGTTAATCATATTAAAATATAGAGGTAACCTGCTTCAAAAATAGAAATGTCTCGCACAGAAAGCGAGAGCTGAAAACTTCTGATTACCGCCGAATTCTGCAAAATGTTTGTGGATAATAAGTCAGCAAATGTACAAAAGAACTCAAGAAATGATTAGACTGATAGCTATGGAGGGAATGAGAATGTTGTGACACACTCTACCTTGGCAGTGGAGAACAGTAATACCAAGCTATAGGTATGTGCAATTAATTGCTTCATAATTCTCAGGCAAATTTTTCTGGAGAGATCGACTGAGCCCATATTGCTGACAAAAGGAGTGAAATCTGCCGGCTACTCAGCCTGATAGAAACAGCCTCCTGAGTTTCACAAACCACAAACGTCTTTACTCAAATAATAAACAGTCAGCAGTTGTAGAGTCAACACAAAAATCTTCTGAACACATATATCCATCGAAATCCAAAATGGAAAGAAATGCGAGTACGAGCATCACAAATTACAAAAAAGCAATGAAGTAAAATTAAAGAAAAAAACTATGTACTTCGTAAATCAGACAGAGTAAATACTTCGATCAGGGGCTCTGAGCCTTTGAGTTATGTTCTCTCTGACAATAAACTTAGGAAGTTTCTCCTTTTCACATTTTCTCTCCATCTTTAAACTTTTACTGGTATTATGCATGCATCTTACTTCTTAAAGCCCATTGCTACTATCATATTGATGGATGCCTACTCCAGATACATGAATGTTTTGCCAGCTTAAGCGAAATTATAATTATCGAACTTACTGCATCGACAGCTGTCTTGACACTGGAATCTGCATCAGTTGCTGAAGGTTCCACAAAAACATTGGAATTAGATGCTCTACTGAAGGATGATTTCAGCCTGTTCACTATTCCTTTATTACTGCTAGTAGAATCTGACTCACCTAGCATCCTATCTTCAGTTTTGTCAGGCAGACTTTCAATTGAACAAGATCGTCGTCTTCTCAACTTCTCAAAAAGTGCCGCTGAAGAAGAAAATACAGAGACAGTTCTTGAAAG
>JAWWMW010001297.1:295074-305754 GCA_035048345.1 Echeveria elegans
AATACAAAGTCTTTAATTCCATTCAGTTTTCTATGAAAAACTGTTCTCATTCACCTCAAAATCTCTGAGGTTTTACAGTTACACTTTTTTAAAATGAGAATCACGACGAGATTTTGCGTTTGATTCTTCCGGCAATGTGTCGTCAGTCTAGACACTAGCATGCATCTTGACTTGATTGTAGAATGTGGATTCTTGGGAACTGTCATAGCATGATAACACCAATCCTAAGTCCATCCCCCAATAGATTTTGATACCGAGAATCAATGCTGCAGTTTCGCCATTGATGGATAAAATTATTATTCAAAGAAAGGGACCAAACTCCCCGGTGGGCAGTTACAGTTTAGAAATAAAATAAAATACGCAGTGGCTGTTTTAAGTCTAACAGGTTTTGAATGATATCGGATAGACCAGATTGCTATGTTGTCCCTGTTTTGAGGACTTAGGGAGGCAAGAGTAACATGGACTTCATGTGCTCGAACGAAGACAGGGTCTGTACTACAGCTTAATTAAAAAAAAAATCCTCACTATTTTTTTCTGGGTCACCGCATTTTCAGCCAAGATGGTGGGACCTCTCTCTATTTCCCTTCTTGCCTTTTATCGGGCACCACCTTATTTGAATTAAATGTCAGCAACAGACTAGAAATCATTCTGCTAAGTGACACAGGTTATTTAAACTGCAGGTACTTGTAGCTTCTTGTTCCTTTCGGGGAGTCATTATGAATCTTTGTGGTTAGAACCCAGACATTAGGATTTGGACGTAAGAATCTCTATAACTTTTCTGATGGATTTTGAGCCTCAGAACATGCATAACAAATTACTCTCCTTGCCAAGTTGAGAAGAGCATTGATGGCTCTCCTTCTCTGGTTTCCTCTTTGTCCTGTTTGTTGGACGTGGTGTCTGGCATTTCACCCGTAGGACCTTCTCGAGTAAAAATCAGTGGATAATGGTTTGGTAGATACCAATTAGTACAGTTGAGTTTGTATATCTTTTGTTAGACCTCATTTCAGTAACTTCACACAGTCTCAGAAAAGCGCTAAGATCTACATTTTCCAGAATATTCGACACTGATATTTATCAAAGTTTGTCTGACTTCTGGATCATCATCTTGTTTACATATCCAAGTTAAGAGAACCTGTTTTTCTTTCGTCTAGTTTACCGGAAGATATTTTTTGTGACAATTTGTTGAATTGCGGACCAGTTCCTCACCGGATTACTTTCAGATGTCTACAGCCGCCGGGGACTGAGATTATAGAACTATGCTATTAGATGATTTGCAAACTGGTTGGTTCTCCGGTCTTCTTCGATGACTTCGAGCGAACACTGATGTAGAACGCAAATCATAATGCAGATTATTAAAGATGGTAAATCTGTTATGAAAGATGGCAGATTGCATAAAACATAGTACTACATTATCCATGAACATGAAAATTTAATGCATGCAAGTCGGCAAACTTAGATTTCTGTTGGGCAAATACTCGTTTTGCTGCAAAAGTTTCTGCAAACTTAACTTTCTCTAATCTGCAATTTTCTTGGCACGAAAAATCACAAATAAGTGTTTTGTTACTTTTAACTGGTCACATGAATGCGACCAGCAGCTCACGCAGCTCGCAGTGGTTGATCATTGGAAAAGAGTAAGTATTACAAAATGAAATTTTGATCTCAGAACCGCTGCTGAAATGAAGTTTTCTGTGAAGATGGGGATAATTTATATCTGACTGTTGTTCTGCAGAAAAAGAAAAAAAAAATCAGTCTTTCGTCGAATAGGAATCGAGTGCATTATCATGTGGTAATAAATGGTGAGAACCGGTGAAACTGAGAGATTTGGTTTTGAAACCCTAAATAACTACCCAATATCTGTGGAGAGTGGCCGTTTTCTAGACTTGAATGCACCGGAAACAACTCACACAATTGATCAGAAACCTTTTTACTAGACTCGAGTAAATAATTTCCTTTGTTAGTCCTTTATTTTTTTTTCTCTGATGAATTATATCATGGTTTCTGAGCTTCTTTGAGGTGGAACTGGCAAGGACTAATGACAGGAAGGTTTTAGGCTCTTACCCCATTGGATCATTTCCTTAATGCTGCCCTTCCTGCTGACATCATGGACCCATACCCTCTTTCCTCACCTCCATAAATACCCCATAGCCTCCTCTACCCCTCATTTTCATCATCAACTCCTCAGCATTCAGCTTCGGAGATTTCTTCCCGAAGAGAAAAAATAGTAATTAAACCAGCAGAAAAAATGGCGATTAGGAAGTCAAGCAAGCTCCCCCAGACAGCAGTCTTGAAACAAATTCTCAAGAGATGCTCCAGCTTGGGAAAAAGAAATGGATACCATGACGAAGAGGATAGCCTCCCTGGTGACGTACCCAAGGGACATTTTGCCATCTACGTTGGCCAGAACAGAACAAGATATATTGTCCCTATTTCATTTCTTACTCACCCTGAGTTCCAATGCTTGCTGCAACAAGCTGAGGAGGAGTTTGGGTTTGATCATGAAATGGGTCTCACAATCCCTTGCGATGAGGTTATCTTCCGATCCCTCGCCTCCATGCTGAGATAAAGCAGCCGCTTTTTTGGTTAGGCCTAATTAGGAGTATATGAATGCTTCAGAGGCACATGATGGTTTCCAAGATGGCTGCAGGGCAACCATCTTTTTTTAACCATCGCGCATTCCTGTTGCACCAGTACTAGTTGTAATGACCGTTAACTCTAGATCAGCGAACCGTAGAGTTCATCTGAATCTGTAAAAATATCGATGGCTTACATGATGCAATGTTTGAGAAGTCCAATCCTAGTTCTAATATAGGAGATTGTTTCTTGATACCAATTTTGCCAACTTTGTCACGCTCCCGATATTTGAACAACTTGGTTGCACTGAAAACCAATTTAAATTATTTTCAGCAATTAAAAGATTCAGCAGGTCTCATATATGCAACATTTTCGATGGGATACGGAACCTCTCAACGACCAAAACTGCTCGTTGAAACGACAACTAAAGCGATCCGATGGTTAAACGAAAATGGCATGGGGTGGGGTGGAATGGTCCTTGTCGAAAACTGATGATTAAGGTTTGAAGCTAATAAGTGATAGCTCATGGTAAAAGATTAGATTCCCTCAAGTGTCTTTAATGCCTTTAGTTCCACTCCACTCCTGGGTTTATCTTATCTTCTATCTTTCAACTCTTGAACAATGCTACAGGCTGATTGTAGCCGTTGAACTTGGCCGTCTGTCGCATCTCGCCTGCATCAGATAATTGGTGTTTATGGTCAGTTGACTACAGACTACAGAGTACAGACCCACGACCTGATCATCAAGAGACTCAACTACACTTCACGTATGTGTTCTACATCATTCATTAGTCGTACTGTATGAGGTTGCTAAGACATGTTGATATGGCGTCTGAAGTTCACAGCTTGTCAGCAGCAGCAGCTTATAACTCTTGAATGTGTTCTGACAGGTAATGAAAGTTTAAAGATCGACTTCGAAGAAGAGCTCCTGTACACACACAAAACAGATAGTGTATGAGGAGAGATTTCACATGGCACATTTCAATTCATGTCCATAGAGATTTTAAGAAATTCTCAAATGAGGTAGGGACAATGAAGTGAGATGGAACAGGGGATGGGGACAAAGATGAGCGGCAAGAATGTCACTCACGCTCAGGTACGAATCTTGTACTGTGTGTGTTAGCGTTGAAGATGCAACGACATGTTACTCCACTTTTTGGTGAAGCAAGAAGTTCACAGTTGGCATTCAGTGTATTTCGGTGAATCTGGAATCTGCTGAGTACTAACTATGTTATGTGCCGGTCTATCAAGTTTTACAGTCACGCAGCTTGCCTTGTTCAGCTCGGTCGAATCATCTTGTAACCTTAGTTCACAACTTCAATCAGGCATGTTTGGACCGTCGACATCCCACTGTTTCAATCTCCAATCTCAAGGGTATGAAGTGAAGCTACAAACAAAAGTCTCCAAAACAGACCTTGAAAAGTGATCACTCGTATAATGCAAAACAATGACAATTGCAGAAGGAAAAGCTATGCAGCATGTGATGAGAAAAGGCACTCAAAAGTCCAACAATGGGAAACAAAACCAATCACCACTTTATATCAAAACTCTACTAGATCCCCAAATGCACAACTCGGCAAATTCTTTTCGTCTACCTTGACCACCAATCAAGCATGAATGATCACAACTTAGATTCTCAATTAGTCACCATATTTACGTACCATCTACCATGACAGCGCTACAAGAATCTTCACTCAGCGTAATATTTGGCTCAAAGTCTCTTGCAAAACATAATAATATCAAAACAGTTACACCACGTACTCGCGAGATCCTACGTGGATGGCTATGTGGCCTGGCGGTACGTCCGGCGGGGACGGAGTTTCTTAGTCTGCATTTTTGGGATGAGAATGACCGGAAAGCAGGGAACTCATGAAATCGAAGGTTTGATCGATCCTCCTACCTATTGCCCTTTTTCTACTGGGCCGAGGCACTCTGCTCACTGAAATGAGCTAATTTTACGGAGTATAAAAAATTTTCACATGTGGCAGTTGCACATGCCATGTAGGATATATTGTATGAACCCATTAATTCTTGCTTGACTAGCTTTTCTATTAATTATTGACATAATTTATAGCTTTTCCATTCTAAGTAGCATTGAAACACGGGGTATAGAGGTGAGGATGTTGTTAACGTTGTTGGGAGAGATGGTGGATTAGGACCTGATCGACAAGACTTGGTAGAATATCATAATACTATGCTTGTTAAATTCATCTCAAAAGAAGATCAGGAAAAGATTTTGGAGGCTTGAGTAATGCTATAATTCTACAAAAGTGGGAACTCAGGATGACTGATGAAACTATTGACTGCAAGGAGATGTGTGGTTGATGAGTGTCAAAAACGTTGATAATTTACACACGTCTTTACTCTTAATCTTAATATTTGCGAGATGAAATTGGTCGTATCTGATACTCATATTGTTATTTCAGACATGAAATACACATTTCAGGATTAAAGGAGTTTGAAGCAAAATATAGTAAAAATGAGGATTGATCAAGTAAAATCAGAAGTGATTCAGAGATGGGAAGCTCGACCGAGTCATTATCTCACTCGAACGAGTGAGCTAGGCAAAGGAGTGTATGTAGCACGACTGAATGAGAAAGCCGCTCGACCGAGTGAGTGCATAGAATGCGACTACTCGACCAAATGGGTTATGAAGAGATATGCACATGTCATTGCTTGAGCATTTATCTCAAGGGAATATTAAAATGAAGAATCAATGAGGCACCATATGTGGCTCATTTATCTTAAGAATATATTAAGAATGGAATATCAGATGAAGAGTCATTGAGACATAAATGAGAATATTAAGAAGAAAAGTTGAAGAGTGATTAATAGCTCGACCATTACGAGCAAGAAATGAAGAGTTAGATTTAATTATGACCTAACTCTAGGGTTTCAGTATGCAATCCCGCAAGGGTGCAATCCCCTAAGGGATGCATCCATCAGTGGCGGAGAGACAGAAGACTCTTCTCGAGCAAAGTGGCGAAAGAGACTCTACTCGAACGGACAGAGCACAACAATTCTTCATTCGACAATGAGCAGTCGCTAACTCTTATTTACTCTATTTGATGTTTATCTTAGTTTTTAGTTTAAATATTTATTTTATTTTAACCTCATGACTGGGTCTAATGGATTCTTAAGATTCATGGATGTTTGAAGGTGTTTAATTATATTTTACTAGCGTACCGCCCGTCGTTCCGACGAGAATGCGGCGGGAACAATCACTTTATTATCCGTCATTTCGAATGCGCAATCGAACCGTTCAAATAATAGTTCGCTATGCAAGCATTGCAAGACTGAGTGAGAAAGTTAGATGTATGAACATGGTTTATATATAGTAGATTTTTTAGTTCGTGAAGTAGTTTAAGCGATGTGGGATAAAAGTGGGCCTGAGTGTTTTGGGTTGTGACGTATTTTAGCAATGAATTTTATAATTTTAACGACGAAAAAAGTTATTGCTATATGGGTGATTCAGGACACCCTATTCTTTTATATTATTAGAAATTATATTCGAGTGTAATAAAAGGAATATATTCAGAATAATAACTCTAAAATTAGTTATAAGTTGTAAAATAATATGAAAATGAATGTTACTATCAAATTTCAATTTTGTCACAAAATTCAAAACTCACAAAATCTCACAAAATTCAAAACTCACAAAATATATTCTATATGGTATTTCAATTTTCAATCTCACAAAATTTTACATTCCCGCCCATGCGAAAATTTCAAATTTCGAAAAAACTGAAAAATGAAAAAAAGAAGAAAAAAAAACTGAAAATTTTCCATAAGCGTTGGTAGCAGCGCTCATTCCTTCTATCACTTCTCCACAACTTCACTCACTTCCACTCTTCCGAAACCCTAATCCGATCCTCCAGGTAATCTCCGATCCGATCTCCTTCTATCTACTTCCGATCCACGATCTACGATCGGAATCTTAATCGAAATGCTCGATTCCGTACGTGATATGGATTTACACAGTTTGATTTTTTTAGGTTACAAATGGTCAGAATTGGAATGTTGTTTTTGATGATTCGTGATTGTGTAGGTGGAATTGAAGAGGAAAGAGTGTTTAAGATTCGATGGCAGAGCCGAGGGATAGACTGGCGAGGCCAGTGGATATTGCGGCGGTGTTTGAGAGGCAACGGAGGTTGATTAGAGATAATAGGATTTACGTGGATGAGGTGGAGAGGAGTAGTGGAAGTCATTTGGAGTCTCCTGCTTGGAGAAGGACGGTTGTAGGGATGTTAGTGTCGCCGGGGACTGGATCGGCGAGGAGGAGGAGGTTTGGGAGAGGTGGTAGAAGGAGAGGTGTGTATGGATCCGTCGGGAGGGAGAATGTGGTTGTTGGTGGTAGTGTTGGTAGACGGAGGAGTGGGAGTAGGAGTGTGTTGCCTTCTTGGTACCCGAGGACGCCGCTTCGAGATATCACTCATGTTGTGAGGGTAAGATTTTGCACATTTATAGTGTTGGATAGTCTTGTTTGATGTGTGTGATTCTATTCTTGAAGCATTCTATTTTAGGGTTTAATTGGCGCTGATTATGTTCATTGGAATTCGGTTATTATCAGTGGAATTGGATTATGCAGGAACTGTTCAGTTCATGTTCAAGATTCAGTCTTTTGATATAATGCTTTTGGGTTAAAATTCAAGCCTGATAATGCGGGTTTAAATTACGCATTTATTGATAGAGGGTTCATACTCTAGAAGTTTAGCTTGTAGTCAACATTAATCTGTCAGTTCTTGGATGATGCGAGTTCCGTTGTAAAGATTATGTCACCTGATTTCTAGTACTATTGGTTCTGCTGAATGAGGTTTTCTTTTTAATTATTATTGAAGCAAGTATCAGCAGTTCTTACACTCTTATGATTTATGAATGTTAATTCGGTGTATTTTTCTGGTGGTCAGCAGTTCTTATACTAATTATCCAATTTTTGTTGATATATTTGCTGAAGTTATTCTTCTTTATGTCATTATGAATGTTAATTTGGTGTATTTTCTGTTGGTCTGTCTATAAAGGGTTTTAAAATATTCGGCCTTGAGTACTTGAAGGCTCTACTTGCCTTGAGATTCCATATTCTGGAAAGAGTAGTCCATTATCTGTTAGGATACATTTCAGTTGCACATTTGCAGTGTGGTCAACTTCATTTCAGGTCCTTAGTATCCTGTAAATCTAGTTGCAATATTCTACAATCTTGAACGTTTGGTGCCACTGTAACCAGGCTCGTGAACGGAGAAGAGCATACCCGAGAGACAGAGAGGGCGAGCAGGTTGACACTCCATTACCCACTGCAACAAGCCTCGATGATCCATCTTCATCCAGCACTGCTCTGCTTGAGCATGATCCGTCATTAGTCACACCCATGCCCTTAGCCGGAAGAAAGCAATTGACATCAGGAAAACTCCCAAAGCTATTGCTTGATATCACAAACCAGAACAATGAAGAGTCAGAGCTACTGACCCCACAAAAGAAGCTCCTAAATTCAATTGACACAGTTGAGAAAGTTGTGATGGAGGAGCTCCAGCGGCAGAAAAGAACACCAAGTGCAAGAAAAGCGGAGAGGGATAAGAAGGTGAGAACTTTAATGTCAATGCGCTAGCTGAAGCTGCTTGCTTCAATATGATATAGGAGAAAGGGGTTAGAGTGGTAGGTTGGTAATCATCCACTGATGATTCGCTCTTGTCAATTTTGAAGTTGTACTGCAGATTCGCAAGACATTTGGAACAAGCGGGTCTGAATGCCAAATCTGCCTGGTAAGTTCAATCATCTACTGATGGTTCTTGTAACCTGTTTCCTGTATCTCATTGTTTGCAGCCATTCATATCTTACTTAGTTGTTGGTAAACTTGTCTCAGTATATGAATCTGAGTTCCAAAATGTAGTTAGTTGAGTCTTGTAGACAGCATGGCTAGCCATTTCTTTTGGCATTTGTAGTTATCTTTAGAATTGATGTTTTTGACCTTCTCATGACAATGTTTGTTCAGTTCTTCTGAACTGCAACCAGAATATCCAGTGAGTCCATTTGAGGTTCAACTTTCTTGCTGTTTCTGTTTCTGTTTCCAGAACTATTATGTGTTGGAATCGGCAGTGGGAACAAGTAGACCCATGCTCGACTCTTGTCCCTGTTCACAAATATCTTTTCATATGACTTGCTATAATTTGCATTGGATAATGTCTACAGTCTGCACATACTAAACTTGCAAAACAGTCTTCATGTTTAACCGTCTTAATTACTTTTGTAACTCCGTAACTACAAGAGTATCTCAGCAAAGTCATTCCGGCCTAGGTCTCGCCAGCCATAAAGAGCTGAGAGCCCTCAGACTATGAAAATGCTCAGAGATAGCCACGAAACACCTTGCCGCTTGCCTTGCAGTCAAAATTTGATGCAGTCTATGGATAGTTTGTTGTCTCAAATGATCAGCCTGCACGCAAAATCAACCAAACAAAAACACTTTAGACTTGAACAGCATTACCAACAGTAGCTAAGTAAATCGAGTGGCTTTAGCGTGATCATGTGTGAACTCTTGACCAGACCTGCCTGACAAAGCCTTCAAGTGACGAAAGCTTGTTAATCGCTATGGCCATTTGGCTCATGTAGTTATTCATGTCTGTTGGTGGAGATGCAAGAGAGTCTGAAGTTACGGTGTTGGAGAGCGACTGACTATGAGTTTCAAACCCGTTCGAAAGAGCTTCTTCACCTTCTTGCGCCGAGTTTTGTAGACCATAGATTGCTATCAGTTGGTTGTCTGAGAGCTCCTCTATCTGCTTCATAATCACCTACACGCCGCAAAAGAGAGAAAAATGTTGCTTCTTTTTTAGGGTTTGAATCGTTATGGTGTATAATATAGTGCATAATTTATATGTATACATGCCTTGATGAGCTGAGAGGGTCTAAAGCCTCCGATCCATAGGAAGCACCGTTCTGCGGGTGACTTCCATGAGCCGGAAAGAAGATGAAAAGAATCAGCTTTTGCCACCATGCTCTTCAGGTAAATGAGCTGATCAAAATGAGCAAGCCAGTTGTTCACAAAGAGTCTAAGCTCATTTTCAGGTAACTGCTCCATGTAAGCTGCTCGAAGCTCGCAAGTTTGCTTGTGCTGTTCCTCAAGCCATCTACTATACTCCATGTCAAAAACTACCGCATCTGTAATCAAAATGGAAGGATAAATTTAATTTAATTTATATAATAATTAAAGGGATCATGACTTCGGGTACCTGAACTCAAGTTCAAACCCATAGATAGATTGGGCTGATTATCTCCTGCACAACCTCCAGTGAATGTTGCACCCTAAATGAGATGAGAAATCACATACGAAAATGATCAGTTCGATTCATTGAAAGTTCGTGCTTAGTGAGATTATAATTAATATTAGTGAAGATAATGCAACTAAAATTTGATCTTTTGAGCAGCATGATTTTTAGTTGATCATACTTGTGATGATCTTGATCTATGTAACTCCTGCTCAAGTTGAACAAGCTTCATTCTGCTGGTCTCCAGTTGCTGAATATAGGCCTATTTTTTGACAAGTTATAATTAGCTTTGGTTAAGCAAATTAAAAATTATCTGAAAATTCGGTTAAATATATATATCAAATTATTTGTGATCACCTTCTTTCGTATCCTGCTTTTTCGAGCTGCTTCTCTATTTTGTGCAAGTCTTCTAAGTGTCTGTTTAAATTATTTGAAATATTTAAATCACACTTGAATTCTAGGCATATATGTTTGGTCATTGATCTCATTATTTAGTACTATTCGATAAAACAATAATAAAACAAATTAAAAAAACAGACACCTTAGGATCAGCTATCTTTGGCCTTTGTCGTCCGTCCTGCTCCGAGCAGGGTGTCTGGACTCTAGTTTGCAGTGGATGTTGCTTGTTATCTTCAAGCTACAGATGAGAGATAGGGAGATAGAGAGAGAATCAAATACATGCGCCATTAGGCCATAAATAACCCCAATGGTGTTTAGTTAGTATTCCCTCTGTCCTCTTTTGTTCTTCATACTTTCCTATTTGGATGTCCCCTAAAGTTCTTTCTATTTCCTTTTAAGACAATTAATTCACTCTCACAATACACTCTCTTTCCTACTTTATTTTTCTCTTACTTACTTTT
>JAWWMW010001297.1:312610-325466 GCA_035048345.1 Echeveria elegans
AATAGCAAGAGCACCCACACAGCAGAAAACTGAATTTGAAACGAAATTCGGTGAGGATGACTAAATCATAATAGCGAAATCGAAAAAAAAGGACAGAATTTGCAAAATAAAGTGCAAACTAAAAAGAAAGAAAACTCACTTTGCCCAGCATGAGACTCCCCACCAGGTGTACATCCGAAACCACCGTCAAGATTTTTACAACTAACAATATAATTTACAGCCTTCTCAACATTAATTTTCTCCAAGCGACGTAGTAACGACAAACAGCAAACTGCAACGTAAGAGAACCTATAAAAGTTTTCACATTGGCTGTCAATTCCACACAACAAGATGATCTAAAGTAACTCACACTCGTAAATAGGATTAAAAGACTACCGTGTATCGATTTCACCCCATATATCTCCAGCAAAAGATCCATCTTCATTTTGTAAGCCAGCAACGTCTGGGTTGATATTAAGCATCACACGGTTTGACCATGGCCACAACAGATCCCAATAAACTGAGTGAGTTTTATAGACAACACTATTACCCAAATGTTGAACCACTCATTAGCCTAGTTTTTTTAGTAACACGGAAAATCATAAAGTATCCGCTCATCAAAATCAGTGTCATGCAAAATGGTTGATAACAAGTTATGTACAAGGATACACGTTGAGACCAGATCGAT
Source organism: Echeveria elegans (assembly GCA_035048345.1). Taxonomy (NCBI): domain Eukaryota; kingdom Viridiplantae; phylum Streptophyta; class Magnoliopsida; order Saxifragales; family Crassulaceae; genus Echeveria; species Echeveria elegans. Next base: position 313,278 of record JAWWMW010001297.1, read on the forward strand.
GTCGAGAACATCAAGCTTGTCAAATAGAGCCAAGACTTGGACAGCACTAAGAGTGTAAAGTATGTGGGGATCATGCCCAACATTACCACCAAAGCCTCCTGCAAATTTACAGCCCCAGTTGGTTACTTAGTACCCAGAAATTACTTAGATATTTCAGCATATGCACCTTTCCTAGACTAAAATGTGAATCAAGCTCTTTATTCTATGTGATTGACTCCGTAGGAAAATAAATTGTACTCAACTTGGAAATACAATCACCATAGAGCCATTTCCATTTTCCACAACCCTCACATACCGCATTCATGCTGACAGCTCATGATCCAAGAAACAACTTCATCCTCATCAACCGCATCAAGCTTTCCAAGCAGATCCAGAGTTGTCAAACCCCAATACGCCCCATTCATCCTCAAATGCTCCATTACCACAGATTCAAAACTATCCATCTTCTGAACATTAAGTCAGAAAACCATCAGTTTCACAATCAAATTCACCACAATTAGCATGAACAAAAGAGAAACATAGTCAACCTTTTCAACTAACAAAATGTATTTCACATGCTGTTCTGCTGCCAGTTCTTCCATTTCTGCACATCAAGTACACACACAGACACACAAAATCCATAAGCAAAATTCTTCACAAAATCACTAACTCCAAACATTCACGTCTTTCCACCAAACAATTCATCTAATGATCAGAAAAACACTAAATCAGCAACAAAAAAACAAAGCCTAACACGAAACTTTTAGACAGCTAAACTTGATAAACAACATATCAAAGTCAAGTCAAAAGTCTTCATCACTATACCGAATACAAACACGTCCATATACATCACGATTGAAATTTCACATCAACAAAGACTGATAGTCGTTAAAGTAAAGTAAATGTGAATCGGAACCGTACCTGTCGAGTTTCGAATCGCCGGCGAAGAATGCTCGATCGGAATCGGCGACGATGATGTGTCGCTGGGAACGAAGAGGATGCAAATGGGCTTTTGATTGGGCCTGAAGCTGTTACTTCACAAGCCATAATCCAATCCAGTTGGATGGAAATGATATATTTTGAAAATGAGGTTTTTTTTTTCATAACAGAATTTTAGTTTAAAATTAAACTATGACTACGTTTGGTTGCGGAAAAATATGAGTAAATAAAATTTTTAAAAAAGTAATTTTTTCATGAGAAAGTTGTAAGAAAAATTTGATCTCATTTTGCCTATTATTTTCAATTTTTCCTTACAATCAAACACATATTTCCAATGTTGTGAAAACCGAACCGATGATCGACTCGATAAGGTCATGGCGTCACGGGTTCATGGGTTCAACCGGGTCGAACCGGGGGTCAATGCATGAGTCGACTCAAAATTTTAAATATATTTATATATTTTATATGTATAAACAATATAATATTTTTTGTATATACATATATTTAATACAAATAACAAAAATTAAATGCCTTAAAAAATGACCTTAAAATAGCTCATCAAAAAGAAGGGATATAAAAAAAGCTAGATGACCTTAAAATAGCTCTTCAAAAGCACAAATATGCACTGTGCAAGGACTTCATATCTGTATCTCTAAGACTAAAAGGGTATATGCATGGACAAACAAGGCGAACTTGTAAAAAATGAGGAGATTGTCCCTTTAATTTTCTTAGTCCTAAATGTGTTGAAAATGACATGCATGTGCCCATTCAAAGTACTCATAAAAGACGTTTCACCGAGTGATCCGTTTCAAGTATGACATATGACAACAATAGTCAAGAGATTGATATTATCTCTTCCAGTGGTAATCAAGAGAGAAATCATGGATATCAGAAGGTCCGGTGCCCGGCCTGCAGAACACCACAAAATCAAGGTGTTGCTAGTGTCAGATAATTGCACAGAGAATTTAAATATTTTTCCTGACAATAAAAAACTACAGTATGTACAATGTGAGAATATATTCTATGCTAACATCGAGAATCTGCTTTTTGCTGATAAACTAAAATGAATCCCCAAACCACGCCTATTTTCAACAAGGATAAAATGATAGAAAGGTGTACCTTTTGTTGATGATGCCATAATGAATGCTAGGTGTTCCTTGTTTCATGTCCTCAACATACTGTGTGCCATAATGATGCCATAATGAATGCTAGGTGTTCCTTGTTTCATGTCCACAGAGAGACACTCTAACAGTCATAAAACTGGCAGTAAACTTAAATATGTCATAGATAAAACATTAGATATATATAACTTGTATGGTGTAGGGATATACCAGATCTAAAGTCACCAACATGGAAGAAAAAGCAAGAGCATCAAAGGGAATGTCATCGTGAGCAAAGAGCCTGCATTCCAATGACTTGGGTCCAGGTGAAAAATAAATTTAGAGAGAGAGAGTTTTTCCATCAGAAGAGTTGTTCATAGACAAATATGTTTTTAAGTTCAAATTTACATATACAAAAAATCGTACTTGTCCAATGAGAGGGATGTCCAGTTGGGTAAACGGTGACAACACTTCTACTTTTGCACCTGCTTCTTCCCAGGTTTCTCTGATTGCTCCTTCAATAGCAGACTCTCCCATTTCCATATAGCCAGCAGGCAAGGTCCCGAGAAATGCAACACAGGCATTTCAGCTGTTACGTAGACATATATTGAGTACCGACTACTGTGAGCATATGATTGACTCGCGATAGTGGCTAATTTGCTGGTGTGTATTATTTGAGGAGTATAACCTAGTGTAATTGGTTTCACAAATATATTCCCACGCCATGATCACTAATGATTAATTCAAACGGACATTGAACTCGACTTTAAAATTCAAGAACACAACTTCACTCCAAACTCAATTACAGTGATACATACCATAGACCATATGAGGATTCTACCTTCCGCTTGCAAAGTAGAACCTTATTCTCATGTTCAATGAGGCAACCAACAACCTATGACAGAGTCAAGAGGGATGAGTTGTCTGGAACTTGGTGGATTCTCAAACAAAGGTCAGTAACAATGCTAATTCACACTTATACATGAAAGTGGATGTGAATATTCATACCATTTTTGGATTCTGATAGCCAATCTTTCCACAGTTGGTGCAGATAGCCCTAGGCTTATCAACTCCCTCAGGTATTTCAAGCTTTGTGGCTGCTCCACACCATTGGCAGAACTTGATACTGCGTCCCTTAGCCTTTTTGTTTACTGAAAACACCCTGCACAAATATTAAAATCAATAAACCAGGATGGAACATATTTTTTGGAAAGAGAATATGCATTTGAAAGTGCAATTTTCTTACTTCTGCCACTGAATCATGGTCCTTGAGTTTTGCTTCTTCCCTTTTTTGATCCTTTATTCCCATATTGCTTTTTAAACCATGATGGCGACTCTTCTTCATCAAAGTCAGATCGCCAGTTCTGAAAAATGCAAATAGCTGCCGTAAAGTAACTCAATGGAAACATGATCAACAGCTAACTACCATTTTTAAACAAAAAGCATTGGGAGCACAATAAGCTTTAAATGATACAGTAAATGGAGTCTGGAGAAATACAATTCCACACAGCCAATTAAAATACATTTTGAGAAACTTCAAGAACAAAAGGTGCAATTTTGAACTTTCTCCTCGAATTTTTATACAAGTTTGTTTTCTTCTATTAAAGTCAAAGACAACAAAATAATTATTTCTTTATGAACCAAGTTTTCCTTCATCTCAGAAATTTTCAATCTGAAAGTACAGTGTCATGGTTTTGTCCTTCTAAAAAAATATAGCATCAAAAAATGATAGAATGTGTAGCAATGTGAACTTGTTCAACAACGGTGCTATATCAGTATATAGTTACATCACCAGACCTGAAATATATGTTCAGCATACGCGTTGACGTCACACAATAGGAGGATTGTTTCACTTGCAGCTTTCTTTTCCTTTTTGGGTAATAGCTACTACTGCTGCACATCTGAAAAATATGACTCATCAGGATATAACGCAAGTATAACTCATAGTGTATATTCTATAACGTTAAGGGCTTTGTATTAAGATGGACATGTTTATGATGCACAAATGTCATTCACATACACAAGAGCAAGACTGCGATGCAGCAAAAGATTGAGCCACCCTACCATAGCCTTTATATAATTTCTATTCCATTAGGCAATTTTTAACCAGTAGAGGCATTATATTCACTACACGAAACATAAGAAACTAAAGTGGAATGCTTTCTATATCTATTTGAAATTACAATAAGCTAAATTATGCACATCCTCACAACCCACAACGTTGAAACCATCTCTACATGAGGCTCAATTTGAAAACATCTTGAAGAAAAATGTTAGCTAACAAGGCCACATTTTCAATTTGGTTCTAAATAAACAAATTCAGAATTGGATGCGAAACTTTGGGTCAAATTTTAATCTAACTCCGAAGAAGAAAAACATCAATCTTTGAATAAGACTAATAATAAAGGTAGGGTTTTGAAATTTGAAGAAAAGGAGAACAGAAAAACGACTTACGGAGTTCCACTGAGGGCGTTTATTACGATCAAGATACGGAGTGGTGTGAAAGAGAGAGTAGTGGCAGCGAAACGCACAGCCGCCGGTTTGGGTTGTTTTCAAGCGGTCCTGTTCATCGTGACTACACTCCAACGTCTGTGTCTGAGGGCCAATCCGACCCGTGACGGCAAATGAAAGCAGTCAACCGAGACGTTGTCTTGAGCTGAGAATGAGAATATAAGATGAGAAGTGATCATAGGCCGGCCCAGTCCGTGAGGCAGCCTTAATAAAAAACGGCACTGTTTAATCGAAGAAGATTCCAGTTTCGCGCTGGACACTTGTGTTTCAAAATACCGAATGATGGTTCAAAAGCTAGTAAAGAATGAAATCCAAAATCATTCAGAGAGCATAAAGCTGCTTTGGAACATAACACAGGAATTACATAATAAGTCACACGGACATCATAATTCGTAGGAGTTTTCGTCTAGTCTCTGGGAAGGCAACTTGGTTAGGATTTCATCAATCTTTGATCAAAAACTATGAAGAAGGTCTGGGTCATATGCAGCGATGTTATCATAATTTAACAGCACTTGAGTCAGTCTGGTACTCAGTTTTTTAACACATAGGCCCCGAGGCAGTGTATCAAGATGTCCAAACCATACCAATCTCCAATGACAGCCTATGGCACCAGCTGCAAACTCATGTTGAGGGTATGGCATTCCAAGTTTTTCAAGTTTAACTGCACAGGATATAGTTTCCCATTTGGCATAACGAGAAGGGATGAAAATATATGTGTGAGTTGTTTGTGATTAGTAAGGTTACCATAACTGCAACTCCAGTTTCGCTAAATTTCGGAATACTTATGACTCTTACTTGCTGTCCTTCAGAGCCTGTTTTCAAGGAAACTTGAGGTTTTGTTTGATAAACCATATATTGCCAATAAAACCCAACACATGAACACTTATGCTAGTAGAAGAATAGAATTACACCAGAAAATCAAAATACATCAAAATAAATTCTCAACTACCTGTAAACAAGCGAGAACCGAACTGGTTTTGGTTACCAGCAAAGTAAACATGAGGGCAGCTCTCAATTAGAAAAGGATCTCTATCAGTATAGGGATAACAACCTATCAGGCCAAAAAAAGGGTCAGTGGTGAACCATATAAACACTATTCTTGGTCTAGGGATGCAAACATACTGGAATGCCTGCTTCAACTGATGAACTCAGCAACTCACCTAGAGTGTTCGGTGTTGTGGGAGCCAGATGCCTCCACCTTAACGTTCTTTCCATGAATTCGAGTCTATCTTTTGCATCTGAGTACTTTTCAAGATCTTCTATATTCTGACCAGACGTTCCAATGAACCTGTGAACAGCAATTTTGCAAGATTTCATGTTACTCGTAAATGATAAAAAAAAAAGAAAATACTATGAATGACCCAGATCAAACAGCATCTTTGTGTGTTAAAGATAAATGCCACATTACCTAATGGTGTCAATTTCAAAGGAATGGGGGTTACTGCAGGACCTGAAAGTGTTATATGATGATGAACTAGGGAATAGACACCTGTGAAGAGGCTGACAGAGAAGAAAGGAGTAAATTGTATAATATGATCGCCCATATCTGAATAAATAAGATGTAAAACTAACCTGCTGAGGTAGGGAGAAGTTTGCGGGATCATCAGGTCCTGGCATGATATCCACCGGGACACTAGAAGCAATCTGTTGCACATAAATATGTCACACTCGAAACAAAAACATAATGCCAATCATAATCTTTAGTTATTGAAAGAACCTCGGTCAACAAAATATCCAACTCTTTGATAGGTTCAGACAGCCTAGACTGATCCTTTGCACTCACAGTCTGTGCAATCACATTAACAAATAAAAAATAAGTACATAAAGAGAGAGAAAAACTCTCAACGATAGTAAATATGTCAACCAGCGGTGGGCTACTGTTTATTCAGGAAGTCGACCATACAGAATCAAAAACCTCTCAATGATTCTAGAGAAAGAAACACCATATATAATGAAACAGAATATAACATAGTGTGGACAAAAGGTACGTCAATGTGTCAACCTGTCCATTTAGAAGGTCTTGAGAAATTTCGACAGAATTCCCAGCAATAACCACATGAACAATGTCTGCTGCAACACCTTGCTCCTGTTTAATATTCCAAACAAAATGTAAGATAGTAACAAAAATTATAGGATATTCCACAGCTTAAATAGAAAACATAACTGTTAGCTTCCATACATGCTCGCCTCCTAGACATCCCGTTATATGATCCACCAGAAGCTGAAATTGGAGAGGATTGGATTTACTACTCCCAATACTCAATCCCGATATAAAAACAATGTACTTATCTTCTCCTGTATTTGGGCACAGAAGAACAAACAAAGTGAATACAATACATGACATCGAGCACAGCAAGACAAAAAAAACAGAGAAACCATGTAAAACAATATTTTTCCATTTACAAGATACTGTGGGAACCATTATAGTTTTAAATACATGATTAAATCGGTAGGAAGATGCGGTAAAGAAGGAAAAAGAAAGAGTATCAGAAACACAAATGAGTATATTTCCTCTTTTTAGGTATTAGAAAATGTAATTAAACATGCTTAATGGAAAGCTAAGCTTCATCACAAATCACAAGTTTACCAAGAGAGCAGGTAAACATCAAATACGGGATTAAACTTGTGATATCAATTAGATGATTATTGCCGGTGTAATAAGTATCCAAAATAACCAGATTTTTCATGTTCTTTAATATCGCTAGGATTATGTATATAGCATACTTATATCAAAGTCAAACTACTTGACAATTGACTTCTGGATGCGATAGTACTGTCATGATTGGCTGAACTATAAAGAAGAAAATTCCTGACACCATCAGTCAGGTCAAAAGGAGAGTCTTGGAATTACTTTCTTTAAATGAGAAGGTAGGTTAAGTGAAAATGATAACTTAATAGAAAATGTGAATAAGCAAAACGTTACCTGCATATTCTTTTAATTTAAGAGGCTGGCCTATCTGAGGTGGTAAGCCAGCTTCCGTAACATCCAGTACCAAAAATTCACCAGCACTTGTTTCCTTCCCATGCAGTGCAATGACAACGCCTATGAAACTCAAAGCGGACTTGCTTAGTTTTATACTTATGGCTAAGATTGTCTACTCAATAAAATGTCATGCACAAGTATTCTGCTAGGGTAAGTAACCTGTAACATAAAAAGAGGGTATCATGACAGTTCCACCAAGCTTAACTCGACCACTTTCATCTTCCAAAACTAAATAATCATCCGGATGCATAAAATTTTGTGGTTTGGCAAGAGGAGCAGTTGATCTCTGCAATAATTGAGAATTAGGTCATGTAAAATAAAATACTTTATGAATCAGAGGCAAACAAATAACATATTCTGCCAGTATTGATGATATTACATCTTTCAAGTACTCATCAAGGATGCATGGCTTCAGTTTCATATGCTTGTACACCGTTCCCACGATTATACACTCCTTGTCTTTTTCCAATTCAATAATCGTGCAGACTGGACCAAAATAGCTAAATCAGTAAAATGTAACACATTCACGGCATCATTTAAGTCACAGTAATGACACATTTTACAAGAAGTTGAAAATTAATTCTAGTATAGAGATAATTCACCAGGAATATGAGTTTTCCAATTAGGGACAAGGGAGTAGATGATAGTCCTCATGAGCTGCAGCCGCGCAAAGTATATCTGACTATACTGCTGACCTTTATACATCTCCTTGCGTATTTCAAATCTCTCATCCTATCACCACACACACAGAAATTAAATCAACCATAAATCACTAGCTAGGGTTTTGCATCCAAAGTTAGTACGAACAATTAAAAATTCAACGAGTTAGTTAGCCAAGAAATCTTTACTAGGGCTTTGTACTGCGACTGCTTCCTCTCCAAACGCCTCTCAAAGTCTCCATCGCCGGCGGCGGTAGCGGCGGCGGTCGCTGCCATGGCGGGAAAACGGAATACAAGGGGAGGGAATTTGTTCTGCAAATGTTGACCAGTCAACTCCGTCACTTGCATTTTTATCGAAGCACATAATCACCCCAAACCGGCGTCGTTGTATAACTTTATGAAATTTTTGAGCTGGTATTTTAAATTAATTAATTTCTTAGTATATATTAATTTTTATATTTTTTGAGAAACTTAACGCAATTTTTTTTATTACAATTTTTCAAACAGGGAATCAATGTATACATTAAAGTATCAAGCACGGGACTATCGTCCGGAATACAGGATCCATGATTGATTTATTACAAATGGAAAAGCGACTGTCGATCCTGAATCGCTATCCATGACTAATACAAACTAAATACAATAAAAGAAAAACCTCTCACTCGCAGGCGATGAGAGAAATTGTAACTGGTTTCCACGTCAGGGGAGTAGCTTGGAACAGTAACCAGTTATTCCAAAATATCTTTATGTCCCTAAAATGCCCCAAATCAATCCCAAAAGTCCTCATGTCCAGTCTCCAGGCTCAGAAAAGTCAACCTCAACTTTTCAATCCAAGTTTTGACTTTTCCGCAAAACTGCTGCACACAAATCCACTTCAATTAAAAACTGTTGCTGTCTTATGCTCCGGCTTACACAGGTATATAAATAACGTACAAAACATAATAATATTAAAATCCTATTCTAGCACCGATCCGCAGGGATACCAATCCACAACAGCAGGACAAACAATTAATTGCATGTCCAAAAATATCCCAAAAGACTTAATAGCCTAAAAAAGGCCAGCCTTCCATCTTCACCATTAATGATCCCGACTACACACCTACCGAACCAATCACCACGCTTCCCGTCCATTCGTCTTCCGGCTGCCCCTCCGCTGCAGTGACCAGCGAAACCTCGTCCATTCTTTTTTTGATATTGAGTATACACTGAATTACATTTAATCTCAAAGTTCTTCTGGTCACGACGAATATCCACAGATCTTCAGGAAATACATCACTGACAATTTAAGTGCAAACACAATAATTCCTCACAATCCATGCAATCTGAGACACAACACGCTCACAAGAAAATGGAATAAAGTGAAGAATTACCATATCAACACCTATGTGAGACAAATAACACCTTTTATACCCAAGTAAAAAGAGAAACAACTTTCACAAATACCTTTGGAAAAAATATGCCACCAGTGGACTTGAACGCTTGACTTTGGAAATTCAATGCAACAAACGCACAAACTTAACACAATTTCGGAGAAAATAATGTACCATGTAGAAACGTCTTGATACAAATGGGAACCATCCAAAACCATTCTTTTTAAGATTCTTATACAAATATAAAAATTCCGGGACAACAAAGATGGTGCAAGTTTCAATATAAGCAAATGCTCCAAATCGTCGTAAGTGCCTGCTGATCTAGCTCGAAAGTCAGCAGCTGCAGTGGTTGCAAGGCCTTCACAATTAGGGTCATGTTTGGCCGGAAATCTGCCTCGTATTGAACGCATAGCGCTGCAACCGCCGCAAGCTGAATACACATTAAAAAAAAAGTACCTCAAGTTACCTTAACATTTTATTTTTATCTGTTTGAACTTATTCACTGAAACTGATCAGACCTTTGCCATGGCCTTTGGTTGATAGTCATTGTTTAGCTTTGGATCAACACATTGTTTCACTTTGTCATCACTTAGACGCGGAGTTGCCTAGATGTGGTGACAATGGGAATGTAAACTTTGATAGGCTGAAACGCAAGAGTCGTAGAAAATTGTACATACCCAAGTAACAAGACTTTGCTGTCCCTTTGGCATTGTGTGATCAACAGGCTTTCTTCCTGTCAAAAGCTCCAGAAGTACCACACCAAAATTGTAGACCTGTCATCGCATACCTGCGTATTTTTCACCCAGTAACAATAAATCAAGGTTCAACGCGCTAGGAAGAGCGTATATGCAGAAGCATTTGACTGAGGCATACTCAGCTGCATGGTAGCCGAATGTTCCCAAGACTCTGGTGGAATGTAAGCCAGCTCTATCTTGGTAAAGTAGTCATCGAAGAGCAGCACATTGATAGACCTGATATCACGATGAACGATGGAAGGTTGAACTTTTTCTTGCAAGTACTTGAGGCTTTTGCAGCTCCATAAGGAATTTTAACTCGCTGATTCCAGCTCAGAACCGGTCCTGGTTCAGCATCTTGCACACCCTTCCTCCCCAAACCAAAATGAAAATTTTCAAAAAAATAATAACTTGTGTTTTTGTACCGAAAATATTACAAATCAGTGACGGAAAGTAATACCATGTAACACATCGTGTAAGGAGCCCTTTGAAACATATTGGTATGCTAATATCGGATTACTTCCCTCTAAACAGTATCCACTCAGCTCTGCCAAATTCTCGTGCTTGAGTCTCGAAACTATAGATAACTGTAGCGATCAGAATACAAGAAGTCAGAAAATACAAGTCGAGATCTTAGCTGCAAGAGAAGGCAGTAAAGAAAAGAAAAAAAAATGAAAACATTACCTGAGCAGTAGAATCAAAGTCTTCGTCTAGTGTGTACTTGAATCCAACTTCTTTAACGCGACTTCTTGTCCATCACTAAGCTTAGCGAAAAAAACACCGCCGTAAGAGCCTTCCCCTATCAAAGCCTTGGAACCAAAATGATCCGTCAACCTATTTAACTCATCCAGTTTTAGTACTGGAGTTTCTATTGGGAGGATTTTCTGAGGAGCTCCAGCTCTGGCTGCACCTGCATTATCATTTCAGTTATGACTTAAGAATTAACCAAAATAATCGTCCACTCGGGTCTTTCGTTTCTGAAAAAATAAGGATGTCTTTATTTATTTACCACCATGTGTATTGCCTCCCTTGGGAGGAGCTGCATTGTATTGGCTGGCAGGGGGGCCAAGGTTTTCGGCAGCATGACATTGTTTGGTTTATAAAAATCGGAAAATCTCAACAACAGGATGATGACCACCTGGAGCAGATTAACTTGAGCAATACATGAGCTCAAAAAATCCATACAGTTCCAAAAAAAAAAAAATCCTTAAGGCTCCGTTTGGTTACCGGAAAAAAGTGAAGAAAAGAAAATTTAAAGAAAAATGATTTTCTCATGTGAAAGTTGCCTGTTTTTTCATTTTTTTTTCTTACGACCAAACACACACGTTCATTTTTACTTAAAATTTTTCTTTATATTTTCTTTTCTTCTTCTTTCTCCACGCAACCAAATGAGGCCTAATGAATTAGGCAAAGGAGAAACATAAGTTTATTGATCGATGAAAAGTATTTATCTCAAAACCTCAGCTTTTTTTGTGGAAAAGATAAGCAGAGGAGATGAGAGGAGGGATGGAAGAGAGACAAAAGATGTTGTAGGAGGATTTTGTTGGAACAGTAATTCTGTTATTGTGTGATAGAATCCGAGGAAAAAAGATTGCCTGAATATTAAGAACATCCAAGTTTGTGTTTCCCGGGAATATCGAAGACAGGTGGGTGGCACAATTAACAAGAATATGCTGGAGAGTGGCAGTATAATTCTTCTCTTTCATGTTCACCACTCCGCCTTACCACTCAATCAATTCACTAGCAGCTTGACAATCAACCAGCAATGGAAAACTTAAACTACAGCGACGACTCGATACACGAAGCTACGATTGGAGTTGGATGATGTTAGGTTAGGTAGTGTTGATGCAAAGACGACCTGACCTAGTAGTGTAGTCAAGCTTGATACACTTTGGAGATTAAGTGTTAATTAAT
>JAWWMW010001297.1:332184-346077 GCA_035048345.1 Echeveria elegans
CACTTGTCAAAGCAAATGAACCATAAACATAAGAGATTGCTTCGTAACTTTTACTGTGTTAGCATCTTTATCTAATACCAGTACTTCAACTCAAAAGGAGCCAAGGTGATATAGATATAAATGTAATTGAACATGCTATTAACCGCAAGTATATGCGATAAGGATACATCCGGAAAACATATACACATGTTTTTATATTGAACAGTTACTGATTTCTAAATGGTCACTCAGGAAGCACACTGAACATTATCTGTTACAGGTTGATTTCTATGTCCAACATTATGCTGCATATTATGTAATATGCATTTTTACTAGTCTTTACTTTGTACGTGTCAAAACAGACATACATCAATCAGTCGCACCTTGCAGCCACTGAGATTTAAATCAATTATATGCCTGCTATTCTGCACAAGGTATGTCATACCTGTATCCGTAACCCTGCATACTTATCACCCATCTCAATTTATAATTTATCAGAAATCAATTGCTCTACTGCCAAAATAATACCTAACATTCCAGTAGATGGAGAATGCCTTCAGATTCAGGCAAGCATAACTGATGGCTTCAATTCCCTTGTCACTAATCTTCTGGCAGCCATTGAGATTAAGAGATTCCAGATTCTGAAGCATATGCGAGTGCTAGAAAGAAGAAAACGCAATTTCTTATAAGTTATACACAGAAGCAATTAGCATAGTAAAAATATATCTCCTTGCCATCTGTAATGCACCTTTCTGATTCATGTATATCCCCCTATCTCGAACAGAACACAATATTTAGGCTCATTTCCCTCATTTCCATAGAGACAGCGCACTAAAGTTACCCAAACATGCTTCAACAGTAATAATAAACAGCATACCAAAGCAAAGAGCTCACAAAACGTACACGTACACATATTCACTACTTTTGTTTTATGAAGTTCCAGATGCTGATCTTTGATATCTTGCGCAAACTCAAGACTAATCTCTTTAACAAGATGATATCTAGGCTAAGAAAGTGCATTCATCCACCGAATTAATACACAATGAACTGAGATGAAATGCCATGTAAGGTGAAACACTAGAGAGCAGAATTAGGGCACAAAAACCAAAGAAAGTGCAGTGATCGTTTTCACCAGCATTCTGCATCTCACGCAAGTCTATTGCCTGATTACAATTACAACAATGGAAGTACGCGTGAGTCGAAAATCAGCGGGAATCAACGAAGTGAATTTGAACAGGAAGTGTGAGACCTGCCAGAGGGACGGGGAGGAGGAAGAGAGAGCGCGATTGAGCCAGGAGCTGACGAATAGAAGGGAAACGAGTTCTTTCTGAGAGAGTCTGGAGATAACCAACTGCAAAACCCTAACGACCTTCACATCCATCTTCGTCGCCATCGTCTTCAACTCCGGAGCTTTTTTTTGCTGGCTTCGCTGAAATCAAAGCGTATTGCAACCGAGTTGAACCGAACAGATAAATGCTTGCCCATTTTAAAAAGTTTTAAAATTATATTTTTAAAAATTAATAAATTGTGTTTATATTTAAATCCAACTTTTCTGCTGCTTTAAAATATGAAAAATACCAGGTTCAAGTTGAGTGTCTGAAGAACAGAAAGATACGTTTGAGAGTAGAAGAATGAACAGAAGCATTGATAACTCAAATAGTCAAATCCAACTTCAGATTCATAGAAGAGACGTTGTGAATGTTCGACACAGGGCAGATACTGCATTACTGCTACATAATTAACTTGGAAGTCTTGAACAACCCAATTCCAAATGCTGCCGTTCAGACAGCAAGTAACATTTCAGTCTGAACTATCTAGTCCCTGCTCCAGCTTCTGCTACTCCAACTTCTGCTGCGACTACGATGCCTCCTCTGACAGGGTGATGGAGATCGGGAATAAGATCGGTCCCTGTACCTTCTGCGGCTAGGGGAAATTGACCTACATGTTCCCAAAATGTCACATGTATGTTGTCACCAGTTTTAAAATCAATCACAACAATATTTGGACTTCAATCGGAGAAGTGTCCTACCTTGAGTAATCCCTCCTCCTAGATGGGTAGTAGTCAGGACTACGAGAGTATGACGTTCCTCTGCGCGGGGACCTGGAGTAAACTGATCGGGAACGTCTGCTGTCATATGACGTCCCCCTGAAAGTAAGTTGAAAATGTTAGCATCTTGCACACAGTCAAGAACCATGTCTAAGAGGAAAATGTCAACCCGAATATAAAACATCAATGATATCCACACACAAAAAACCACCAAAATCATTAAGTGGGAGAAAAAAGCCTGAAACCAAGATTTTGACCTGCTTCGATCTCTAGCCCTCATTTCAGATGGCTTCTTCCTGTTTTCCTCGGCAAATACAACAGTCAGCTCACGCCCAAAGAGAATTTGACCATCCATCTGATACTTTGCTTCTTCTGCATCCTCAGGATACACAAATTGGACAAATCCAAATCCTCGAGGCTCCCTGGAAGGCATTGAAGCATATAAACTTCATGACAAGCCATCACTTTTAAAAACTTACAAAACCAAGAACACCAGGCATGTAATATGTTACAGTAAATCAGTTAAGTGCCATTCTCAATATATATATCAGCTGACCTTCATCAAGTCTTGATCTTCAGAAGATAATTCTTCCTTCAACTATCCAAAAAAATAAATTACTGTAACAATCTTGAGTTCTTGACTAATACCTTCTTAAACTCATTTGTTCTTCAACACTTTCATTAAAGAACAACCAAGTTCCAGCAAAGACGATAAGCAACAAATTACTCTCAACATGTTCACTTCTTAAATTTCACACACCGGAGGCATAAGCCATAGAAAATACACTCACCCAGTATAATAGTCCCGAGGTAAATAAACATCCTTGAGAGGGCCAAACTCCCCGAATGGCCCACGAAGATCTTCAGGCCTGCATTACACAAATCCATTACACCACAAAATCAAGTATAATTGTCAATCATGGATAACAAATTCATAATAAGAGCAAAGTGAAACCTGCAATCACGACGGAGATTGCGCACAAGCAAACTGGTATGAAGTTCTTTGCCACGAGCAGCATATCGCCCTCGAGGGCTAGGACTTCTTCGCCTTCCACCATAACCTCTGGGAGGAGACGGGCTGTAGCTGTAACTTCTTCCCCTCATTCTTATAAATTACAATCTGAAATTAGAACAATCATCCACATCAAAACACTCATAATTCACACAGGCCAAACATCACAAACGTAATCGATCCTCAAAATCAGATCCAATGAACCAGATAGACAAATCAAATTCAGATTATACTGATTCTCAGTTTTCATATAAATCAATCATCAGGAAAAAGTGGATTTTCCACAACTCTATCAACCTAAACCCTAGAACATGACCGATCGGCGATATTGAACATTCAACAAATTCAGAAACGACGACAACCGATTAGATCAATCAACGATCCGATTTAAAACGTCGAGAAGATGATATAAGCTGGAGAGGAGACGAACCTTGAACCAGGCGGAGGAACTATGACGGCACGAACTGGAGGAGAGAACCTAACCAACGATGCGGAAATCAAACGCCAATTGAAGAAAATGAGTGAAGGAATGTGCGGCTTTTATAGGATGGAATTCTCTGGAAGCACGAAGCTCATTCCAGAACGTTCTTTACGGGGGGTTGTTTTACACTGCATGAGCGAACACTTGTTTATCGTATGCCTTCGTTTATAGCCGTTGATGATAAGGGTACCGATCAACGGTTCAATTGATCCGGTTCGGTCGGTTCGATTTAAGTATTTTGATTGTGTGGCTTAATTGAATTCAGAGGACTGGAGTGTCTGGATAAACAGGTGGCGCGGCAATCGTGGCGTCCGAGGTTTGCATTTTACAGTGTTCCATGGCGACCGTCAAAGCTATTGCCGTCATCGCCGGTGAAGATAACGTAAAGGGTTCAGTTCAATTTCTACAGGATCCCAAAGGTACCCAATTTTATTACACTCTACAATCCAAGCAAACAAAGAATTCAAATTTTGATTTGATCCACGCTATGATGAGTTAGTACAGTAGTGAATCAATTGATGGATGAAATTTGCATTTTGATTTAAAGGAAAATTGAGCTGAAGGGACTATTAATGTTTTTTTTGTTATGTTTTGATTTTCCGCATAATACCAAGTATACATTTTTACTTTTCTTCGAAAGTTGAACTGTTTTTCGTCTCTCGGGTCTAAATGGAATTGTAATTTTTTTGATGGAGGTACTGAATCCATGAAAATTATGGTCTTTCTTTGGAGTCACGGATTAAAGAAAGAAAATGTGACCTATTCAGCCTAGTTATAATCCAAGTTAATTCTAATTGTCTCTCTCGGAGAAATCATAATTATCTAGTGGTATTTCTGTAATACTTTTCTGTCACTCAAAAAAGGAACAATGTGTGTGTTGAGCGTTGACAGATGACGGGTTTTTTTTTTTAATGCAGGTGTTATACAAGTGAGAGGTAGAATATCTGGACTGAAGCCGGGTCTCCATGGTTTCCACATTCACTCCCTTGGCGATACAACCAACGGCTGCATGTCTACTGGTTTTCCTCAATTCTTCGCTATGATTTTCCAATGTTATCAATTTATCTCTCAGTGTATTGTTTTTTATCCGTGATATGTTTATCGGAGTCTTAACTTTAGGTTTCATTTGGATAGCGTTATAAAGTTTAGAACTTTTTATTTACTTGGTAGGACCTCACTATAACCCTTTGAAGCAGCCTCATGGGGCGCCATCTGATAGGGAACGCCATGCTGGTGATCTGGGAAACATTGTAGCCGGTCCAGATGGTATGCACTTGTGTATATTAACTGCTGAGTTTCGGATGGTTGGGTTCGGACTTTTTTCAAAAGAAAATTTTTCATTTAAATTTTAATGTTGCAGGGGTTGCGGACATCTCTATTGATGATAGGCAGGTATGTGACTTCACAATTCATACAAGAGTTCAACTGTGTTCATTTTGACCAAATGACTTTCTTTATATCTTGGTAGATTCCATTAACTGGACAACACTCGATACTCGGAAGGGCAGTCGTTGTTCATGCTGATCCTGATGATCTTGGCAAAGGTATTTGGCTGTTCGTATGGCACTTTCTAGTTGCTTCTTATAATGCCTGATTGTAACCATCCATTCGTATCATGTCTTTCAAAAAATATACCAAGGTATTACTCGCATACGATGCCTAGGTAAATTTGGATAGCATACTGTCGTGGTTTGCAGACAAATGTTGCTCTTGGATCATTTCGCAATACTTACGTTCTTTAATGTTGAATATAACCTCGGTCAGCTATCTCAAAGACTGTAATTTTACATACATGAGGTGCATTGGCTTTCGTGGAGCTTTTAGTCTACCAAATAAAACAGTTGCAAGTTTGTTTACCTTCAGTAAAAAATATACAAAATCCTGAAAATGGTAACATCTGTTTAACTAACTCATTTGTGTGCTAATTGGTACCTTAACAGGGGGTCACGAGCTTAGCAAGACAACAGGCAATGCTGGTGCAAGAGTTGGTTGCGGTAAATGCTTCTCTGAACCTCACAATGCTTGTTTTTTTCCTTGGAAACATGCGGTCTTCTATCAGTACAGTCCAACCTATAAATTTAAATTTCAGAAAACTCGCAGAAAACATGCATATTGAAATCCTCACCAACTCAGTCACAAATTACTTTTTTCGTATTTCAGGTATCATCGGCTTTCAGTCTTCCTTCTAAACCTTTTTCTACATCAAGCACAAACTTGACAGCTAGTTATGAAGTCTCCTGAGCAAACATATAATGTACAATCCATTCGCCCCATGTAAAATGTTACACTCAAATTCATATTGCAAGTGAAAGTTACAGCTGGGTGAATAATATTTGTGTTCGATACTCAATGAAGAAGCAGGTAGCCTACCGTAGCTCAACGCATCTGTATAAGATGATTGTTGGTGTAGTAATGCTAACCTTCTAACTCCAAACCAACTCCATTAATGAATGACAACATAAATCTATCTACATCGAAACACAGGCATTCAGCGCACACTTATGGTGTGTTTTATAATGTGGTTCCATAAACATTTTGTATAGGTTTCTGTTGAGATTTTTTAACATAACTATTTCAGATTCGGCCAGAAGTTAAGCAGGTCGACAGGAGTTCATTTTCATGTACTGGTCTGTGATTTTAGTGATGGATGACAATGCCAAATTATAAAATGATGATTGGTACAATTTTGCATCCGTCATTACAAAAATTATTCATAAATTTTAAAAAAAGAGTATAAATCATCTTATTGGACATATAAAATATTATACTGTTTTATTATTGCTGGTTGGTATCATATGACAATCAATGCTCTAGCCTTACCTGCACATTTGCGTTTTTTTTTTTCTAAAACAATTTTTTTCTTTCGAAAAATTGAGGCACGTATATATTCAGTTACATTAAATTGTGTGACATCGTAATGGCATTAAATTTTTTGATGTGTGGTTATATGTAGTATACGAATGTATTTAGCTATCTAGTTATCAATTATATCATCACAAGTCTTCTTCAAACAACATTTCCAATACGACTTTATAGTGATAGCAATAACTTCATTGTTATTGCAACTTCTTGCAAGCTTCCATGCTAGTGACCGGAATAATGAAAGTCCTCCACGTCCGGAGGTGGAAAGAATTAAAACATCTTCAACAAGATTTCATAGCGATAACAACAACTCTATTGCAATTGCAAGTTCATGCGAGCTTACACGTAAAAACAGAAAGAATGAAAGGCTTCCACGTCCGGAGGTGGAAAAAATGCAAACCGACCAGAAAGAGGTTAAAAACTTTTCAACAGAAAAATATGATGAAATCATATTTGAACTCTAATTTTGAAGAGTTTTTTTGACGGACAATCTTTTGAATTATATATTACTTAGTTGTCCTCTTTTTAAGTCTATAAGTTCATAACAACCTCAAAATGACATCGATTTAGATTCATAAATTTTAAGTTTATTAAAATAAATGCTACTTTTTATATACAAAAAACTAATTTCTTCTTAAAGAAAAAGGAAGAGAAAAAGAAAAAGCATAAAGAAAATATAATAAAATCTCTCTCATCGTCAATCATCACCATCTCATCTCATCGGCGTGTTCCTTACCGTGGAATACCCAATCCATCCACTCACAAAAACGATCCCAAAAATCGAGACATCATCCATATAACCATCCACGCATCAGATCGGCGCGGCAAGCGGTGACGACGACGAATCCGTAATAAAGGAGACACCTTTTTCGATGATGATGTCGTCTTTCACCACCACTACAACTACTACTGCCTTCTTAATCTATCTTATCGCTGTCATCGTTCCATCAATAACAGCCACATCAGCAGCAGCAGCAGCAGCAGTAGCAGCATCGTCGCCTCTTTGCCTTGTCCGACCTTATCCTTGGCTAGCTGACTTCCAATCTTTATCTCCTTTGTATTATTCGCCTCTCAGTTCCCCCATTCAGGTAACCTTTTAGGGATTATATTATTTTAAATTAAATCTTTTAGATGTTGATTGTTGTATAATTAGCGCAAATCTTGATTTTGTTCGAGAATTGATTCATCGGTAGCTGATAAATGGAAAACATTGTGTTGGTTCATTGCATATGTCTTGGTCAAATGGAATGGCTAGCTATTGATAGTTATAACAGACTTGCAATGGTGACCTCCTTGGAAATGAAAGATTTAATTTGTTGTGAAAATTGTGTGGATAAAGGTTGGTTAGAAAATGGAAGAAGCTGCTAAAATTTAATTTTAACCGAATTCAGCTTTCGCTATTTTAGTACAAATTCTTGCGTAATACACGAAGCTGAATCGTAATCTGGTGGTGCTGAAGTGTTTGTCTATTTGTTAGTGGGAGTTATATATGGGTGTGTGTCCGAAGCTTGAACTGTATTATTCTTTTGATGTGTGGGTAATAGGCGGATTGCTCATTAATGTGGTGAGGTGTTTGGATTCTTGATGGATGGTTTAGAAAGGAGCCTTTACGGCTTTACCCTGCAGAATAACAGGTTATTTTATATGCAAGTCTTAGTCGTGTACGCCTCTACTTGGAATAATTACTGTTTTCGGAATGTGCCCATGAGCTGTCACTTCTAGTTCGATAGTCACGACTATTATAATTCTTATGAAAGAAATGTTAATTTTACATTAGTTAATACCCATAGGTTTCGTTTTAAGATGATACAGTGCAATTCCCCACCGTCCACGCCAAAAACATAATTATCATTGCATAAAGCACATGGGTTAATTCTTTCTGATAGGGCTTATTTCTCCGATTCTGAAATAGTTTTGGGGGAGATGCCTTCTCAAATTCAATCCTTGAGCAAGATGTGTTGTTTTTAGGTTTTGAAATTCAGATTACATTCTATAACAGAAACTTTCATTCTTTATCCTCCGGCATTACAGAATTCTGCATAATTCTATATTTTGTTATTGACCCTGAAGCAGGAGATTGAATAATCTTTTTATCCCTAAAAATACAGGTAGATGGAGATTTCCTTGATCGAACTGTTGCCAAACTGAGGAGTGGTCACATTGCCGTTTTGTTTCATGCATCTTGGTGTCCCTTCTCACGTGAAGCGCGCCCTATCTTTGAAACCCTCAGTTTCATATTCCCTGAAATAGAGCATTTGACAATAGAGCAATCTTCAGCAACGCCAAGGTATGCAGCTACAAATTTTGTTCACAATGGTTACATTAAACTGCTTTTCTTAATATGTATGATGGGCTAACAGTAGAGAGAAGTATGTACCGTTGTTGAATGCAAGATACGCCCTCTATCTCAGTTCTTATTTATATCCTTTTTTGAATGTTGAAAGTAACTGTTCAAAGAGAGATTTTTTAGTAGTGAAGAGAGAAGTTAAACCGGTGTCTATCTTGTGAAATGTTAATTAATATAATATTCAACATAATATAGGGTGACTTGGTATGCATGTAAAAGTGTTGGGTTAAGGAAGTTAGTGTTTGCAACAGTTCTTAACTGATTGCGGCATCCTTTTCGAGTTACGATGTGGCTTGCTTTGTTTTGCTGTGCAAATGTAAAGCATAGGTGAATGTGTTCTGATGTCATTTCATTATCTGTGGTTGTAGTTTATATCTTATAGAACTCAATTCTTCTTAAGTGTCGTATAATTTGTTGGAGTTTTTATAAACATGTGCTAGTAACTACAATACTATGTCGGATTACTCATACTTTCCCATATTACAGTGTATTATCAAGATATGGAATCCATAGCTTTCCGGCCATACTGATAGTGAGTCATTCATCGAGCATTCGCTATCGTGGCTCGCGGGATCTCTCATCGCTCATACAATTTTACAAGAAAGCGATAGGTATGGCACACGCATATCATACTGTTCTTCTTTTGAAAAAAAGAAAGACGAAACTACTTGCTGATGTTGTTAATCTTAGTGTTTGAAATCTACATGAAGTGCTCTGGTTTTCATTAACTAATTTCCGTGCAGTGGCCACTGTTGTCATATTCTTGTATGTATTAGCTGCACACACTTTTTATACATCTCTCATCTTCTCAAGTATTGGGTTTACATGCAACATTGGTTGAGCAGAAATTGCACCGAAGGTATTACATGTGTTTTTATGTTATGCTCATAATCTAAATGATTATATGGCTTAGAAAGTTCGACTTTGTTTCGATTTTATCAAACATTAAAATTTTGTTGTAAACAAATTAAATGTCGACTGGTTTGGAGCTTTCTTGCTACTATTGCACTGTTTATTCTTTATTTGGCTACCTTGTTATATTGGAACCCTGTGATTCATTATGGAGGATTTGTCTGCTTCCTATTTCAGGTGCTGAGCCTGTCCAATATGTGACCACGGATCACCTAATGAGTCTGAGCACTATCGAAGGATCAGACACATTGATATCCAGCGACTCATCTCTGAAGGAGATGTTGTCCCGTGAACCTTATTTGGCTTTCTCTATATTATTTATCGTTTTGAGGCTAGTGCATTATAGTCTCCCCGGGGCGCTTGCTTTTGTCAAATCAGTCTGGCATAGGTTTGTCATTCCTCAGATGAACTGGGAGATCTTTGGAGAGACAAGTCAGATATTCGGACGAGCTCTTCACATGATCGATGTGAAAAGGTTTTGGACAAAACTGAAAGTATGCAAGACCAGAAATTTCCACCAGCGTGCAAGGAGCGCGCGTGTGTGGGCGTCTTCCCTGGCATCCGTCTCAGTGGGTGAGAATTAATCAGTGATCATCCAGATCACACTCGCAGGACAATGCTAAATACAATCATGTACAAGACAATGGCAAAGAGGACGCATGAGAACTGTAACCGAAAAGCTCCTCGTCATGCAGCAGTTTGTCAGTCTCCTTCTCCCATCTATTTTTAGCGACTTATCTCGATTTTCCTGTCTTTTGTCAATCCATATATAGATTGAGTAAGCTCTAAGATAGTGCAGTGAACTGAGTCCTTTGTTATGAGGGTAGGGAGTAAAAACAATCATCATAATCATGTAAATGCTATAATAACTGACCTTAGTTGTTGTATGTACATTGCTTTGAAACTGTAGCAACATCCTTCTCTTCTTTAACTGGTCACTCTAAAGAAGCTTCCTGAATCATTGAAACCAGTTACAAAAGCACTTGTTGTTAAACATGTGGCAGCAAAACAGCTCAATGAAATTGAACAGTGAAGTAGTCTCCATACACCTGGAGTCATATATAGCAGGCCACGCAACAAGCCACCAAAATGACCAACACGGAAACTACTTTTTATAACTAGTCGTATTCTTTGTTCAGTTCTTGGACATTTGCATGAGCTGGGTCTGCACTTACCATCCATTTCAACCCAAAGCCTCCATCGTCATCACTCATCAGTGTTCAAATCCATCACAACTGATAGTTTTTCTTTATTTCTTTCTATTCAAGAAAAATGGATCTCCCAACCATCATTCTTTCTCCATGTACTTGTTAAGATCCATGGAATGTGAATCCAAGTTTAAGAACTCTCGTGTTACATTTTTTATGTTCCTTTTATTAATCTACTAGTCAAACATCACTTGATCTACGAAGATTCGCATTCACTATCCTTTTCCAAAGTACAATTATAATGCACTAATCAAGGCTTTGTGTTGGATGGTTAAAATTTGATAATCTAATTAATACAATGTATTCTCATTAATTAAATAATACAAGTTCTGATGCTGGATTAAGACGCTTGGAAGGAGGGTAGGAACAACTGATTCTTTCTTGAATAACAAGTTACCATTTTGGCAAATTTTGTCAAATAAAGAGTGATTTAATAGAATAAGATCGTCATTTACAAGTCACTTAAAATTATGTCGTATTGTACAAAGTAGTTTTAGGCATACTACCTAGTAAAATATATCAAAACAATGTCGGTTTAATTCTTAACGAAGTGCTGTTTAGCTGCACCGAATCCTCTTCGTTGATTTAATAGAGCGCCACATTGATTAAATTATCTTGCAAGAAAGAATACTTATTAATATTAAATAAAAAGTATATTACATAATGAAAAAAAAATTGAATGAATGTGTTTTCCTTAAGATGACCCCACTACGTTATTCCAACCAGAGTCTTGCAAGCCACCCAATAGATATGTATGTTTGTGTTCGTTACATACAAATTGTACTTTCAAAAAATATTGTATAAAATAATTTCATTTCATCATTTAATAAGTTTGAACCTTTCACGATTTTTTTTTATAATTTTCTTTTATGGGTGATTGTAATTATTAACTGAAATTGGAAAAACACATTTGACTTTTTTTGTTGTTGAAATATTCCTACTTATGATACTTCCAATAGCCATACAAGCATTTCACGATTTTTGAGTACAGAAACTGGCCCAAAATGTAATGCATTTTGAAATTAAAAAAAAAGCTATCTATTTTTTTCTAAAATATCACTCCTGTCTGTGTTTGATTAAAAAAACTTCATATTTTTCTCATTGTAATTCTTATTTATATTATATATATATATAAATATATATATATATATGATAGAATAGGATGGTCAATCGGTCATATAGCGACGGAAAAAAAATCGTTGATAAAACCTTTAAAATCCGTCACTAAAATTCAAATACATTTACACATTAATAACAATGAAAATTTAAAAATCATCGCTAAACCATATAATCTCCCGTCGCTAAAACTCATACATATTTACCCATTAAAAATGGAGCGAGAATTATAAGAAAAAAATTATAGTGATAAACGTTGGAAATTTTGATAAAAATCGAATGAAGATACGAGAAAAATTCCCGTCACGACGACGGAAGCACATCTAGTGTCAAAATAATATGAATCAGAGTCCGCATTTAAACAATTCGTAATCCGTTAATTTAATAAAAATAAATTCGATTATTAAAATTGTCTCACTCGTTACCATAACTCTCACTGTGAACCGGTTAAAAGGACAATACAAAACATAGTTTCTTTCTTTTATATTACAATTTTCCAAAAGACTGGAAATCAATAGTAAACAACTTGGTATGATATGCATGTGCCATACCTGAACATAGATCGTAATCAGGTTTGTAATCAGGTTCAATGTATGATAATGTTCGTAATCAGGTTCAACAGTATACAAAAGACTGGAAATCAATAGTATACAACAGGGAAGATAGTTCGTAATCAGGTTCAATGTATGATAATGACATAATGAAAAGCGACATCGATTAAAATCACTTTCACATATCTAATAAAAAATAACAAAAAAACATAAATAAACAACTAAGTAATCTAATAATTAAGCGCTAGATGTCTAAAATAAAAAAAATATTTCACTCTCCACGAGATTGTGCCGCAGAGAAATGAAAAGTTCCTCAAGGATTGCGCCGCAAAAAAAGAAATAAATTATAATTTAAATTCGAGTTGAGTAACACGAAATATTAACCAGTCATTCTAATTTTTCAAACTCAATCATCGCGGCCACCGGCACCCTTCCGAAACCTCACCCAACCTCTCGGAGAATACAAAGCAAAGTTTCGAAAAGGAAAAAAAAAACAGCAGAAACTCATTACGTAATATTTTCTTTTTGTACATCAAAAAGATAAATAAAAAATAAACTTATTAATATTTTTTTTTTCGATTTGAACTTATTAATATTAAATAAATACAATTAGAGAAGCGTTACAAGTAGAAAACAGTTTGCTACTCTATAAAACAAACTAAACACATAAAAACAGAACACATCACCACCACCAGCAAGTCATGATGAATCTGGCGGAAGAAGATGACTGGGAATACCTCCCTGACGCCGCCGCTTACCGCCTCCTCCTCCGCGACGAACTCTCCATCCCTCTTCGATCCTCTCCCTCCATCTTCAACATGGATTACTTCTCCACCACCACAGACTCTCATCTACCTCCACTCATCCCTCTTCATTTCCCTCCTAGCCCTACTCTCCGCTCCAACCACGTCCTCCACCACCACCCGGATGACGTGGATGTTAAAATTAACAAAGTTTTCTTCAAAAGCGGGTTTTCCGCGAAGGAATCCATTGAATCTGTCGACATGAAGTCATCTTCTTCTCCAACCGCTACGTCGCCCAGGAAGACTATGTCGGTGTTTGAGTTTAATGATCTGTTTAACGAGGATCAAATTTCTCGATCTCTCACGCTGATCAAGTCTGATGAGGTTGCGAAGATCAGCGACGATGTGAATTGGATCGGCGAAGGGATTATTGGAGACGATTATGTTGATGAGGAGGGTGGGATTATTGGTGGTTTGAATTTTTGGAAATTAGGGTTTGGTGGATTTGGGGCTATTTGTTCCTTTGGTGTTGCTGCTGCTACTTTATGTTTAATCCTCTTTGGTAATAGTCATATTCATAAGGCTAAGCAGAATCACAAGCTCCGTTTTCAGATCCATTCCCCCGATGATCAGGT
>JAWWMW010001297.1:371373-382564 GCA_035048345.1 Echeveria elegans
GGTGTTTTGATTTAGGGTTTCATTTTTTGAATTTTTGATTTGATCGATTTGGTCTGTGATGGTTGGAGTAGGTTGGTCGGTGTTTTAAGGTTCGGTTTTTGTTTGGAGCAAGAAAGTTTGTATCTATTTGTGGATTTATGGATTGTTGTTGTTTTGGTTTGTTCTGGATTTGAATCTGTATATACATCTATGACTAGCTCGAATCTGATTAATTCGATTCGATGGTGGAAGAAGAAACTGCTGCTGAAGCTCCCGCAACGCATTCAGAATCGTTGCTCCCTGGGCTTCAGGTATCTCCCCTTATTCTCATTTTCTCAGTTTTCTGACTCACAACTGACTCATCCCAAAGTATTGTCCAGAGATTAAAAAATGCACAATGCATTTGACGGTTCACCAGATTGATAGACATGGACATTCAAGGTACGTTGAATCTTCGAAAAGGTTAAATAAAATTATATCAGAAATTATCTAATATTTTTAATTGCAACTAAAAGTTTCACTATGATTTTATACGGTTCACCAGGTTGATAGAATTTTGGCCTTGGTGAGTTTGGATTCTGCTTGATGTCTTGAGTTCATGAATAAAAGGACCTCTGTAAGTCTCTATACTGGGAATCACCCTGATTTTCGAATTTGTATTTTGGTCACCTGGAATAATGACTGCTTGTTGGCTTGCCTTTTCTTCTCAACAAATTTAATTATTCATCTTAATCTTACTATTAAACTACGTTGTTTTATTTTTGCATTACAAAGGCACCCTCATAATTCTCTCTTTTTTGTTCCTTTGATTACAACACAAAGCATGAACTAGGAACCCATAAGAAAACCAGAACACAACCACTCAAAGCATGCCTCTCTGCCAAGTTTCAAACATTTCAGCAGAATAGTACTGCTTCCAGCTTTAGCAATATCATCGGTACTACTGTTTGAAGTGGCCATCTAGCTGAGGAATCATGGTTACCTTGGGCAGAAGTTGTAGGGGTACTTTTGGTATACTGAAATGCTCATGACCACAAGAGGAAGAGCTGCCAAACAGTATATTGATGGCGTCTTGCCATCAAATATGAACTGAAGCAAGGCTGTCACCAGGAGAGCTGATACAATGACCAATCCCTGCAAAGGTATTTTATAAATATAATAGATAGTTACAAAAAACAATGAATATAATATGTGTATCAATACAGTCGAATGTGAACGTCAGGACCGGCACCAGCATTCTATGGAACTCTACACTACCTCTAGGCAACATAGTCTAATGGAAAATTTGATCCATGTCAGCAGAATTTGAAGCTTCATAGTGTTTATGAACGACAACCTGTATCGAAGAAGAAGGAAATCAACTTTATATAGAAAATGATGGAAGTGCACAGTTGCATGAAAATTCATAATGCTAAAATGGACTTTTAATTGTTTGATCTGAGGTGTTTTTTCTAATAAAGCTATTTTTTTGCAGCATTCGGATCAGGGGGAGTTGGTGGTGCTTCATCTCTGGGGAAATTTGGTGGCGCTCCAGAGCAACACAGGAGCAAAGATTAGCACTTGCTTCACAAATCATGTCTGGAAGGTCTTTTCATTACAACAGCAATTTCAAGTACTTCGGTTGATGATTTCTGGAATTCGGTACACCAATTTCATGCAACCCTTGACAATAGAATTAGGTGACTCACTCACTTCCCCTTTTTCTTCGTTTCACTTTCCCTCTTTGTCGTTGCTTTCTGCTTTCTGTTATCCTATTCTGGAGTTATGGTTTAGGTGTTGGAATGTAGAACTAAATTTGCATTTGTATGCGTTTCTGAGCAACTTTGTTAAGCTTATCATATAGACAGTTGCGTGGTCCGTGGACTTGATTTTATAGGATGGGAATGTGTTTAGATACTTACGATGAATTAAATGACTGTTTTAAATTCCTTCAATGACGTGTTTCTTGATACAGTGTGGGTGGGAGTCGGGGCTGGAGACTTCACAGTTGCAGCATGTTACTGAGATTAAGGTGTTGCCTACATGCTTCAGGTACTTATAATTTTTAGGTTTTTGTTTATCTATTGAATTCACCCGAAACTGCTTGAGTTAGTGTTGAAGTTTCCGATTTGGGATTTGATTTATTGCCCGTTAGTATGGGTGGGAGTCGGGGATGAAGACTTAGATATATGAAAAAACGTTTGCTCACGCCGCGGTCCCGTCGAAACGACGGGCTCACCGCTAGTAACTTTATATGTAAATAACAATAACATACAACTATTATATATGTATTATTTTTTATGAATAAAAATAGCAATAAATATTATATGGGGATGGTTCATGTAACTACACGACCAAATCAAATAAAAAGTGTAAAAACATCACATATCCAATGACTGTTAAAAATTGATTTTTATAGTTATTTATTAAAAATGAATTATTTTTAATAATTATTCTATTCAATCTAGATTCTATTCCATTGTCTTACCTTTAATCAACTGAATTATTATTTTTACTCTTTATACAAAAAAAGCATTTTTACCTGATCATAATCAGTATTACAAATAACACTATTTTTCTATATAACTCTATGTATATACAATAATATAGAATTCTATATATGTAAATTATATATGAATTATTTTTATAAATAATAATAACAATAACAAAAAATGTAAATTATAAATAAATTTATTTTTAATACAGAACTATCATTTAACTAATTATATACGTATATGTAATATATGTGAACAAATTTAATTAACAAAAATATGATGAATAGTAAGATTATCCGAACTAAGAGATGGCTCGGGAAAAAATCCAAGTAAGATTATCAGAAGATTCAACCTATCTGTTGGTTCGTCGGTGAATCGGTAAGGTCACTCCAACTCACCGTATCAGGTGCAGCGCTGCAACTTGCAACTGCACCGTTTTATTACAAAGGTCACGTGACTCCCTCAAGCTGTACCTTTCTCTCTCTCCTCGTTGTGACTTGTGAAGTCAGTTATCTCAGATAACTCCACTCTTGTCATTCCAGGTTAATTGCTCGATTGCAAATTCAACATTCGATTTCATATTTCCTTTTCTCGTTCATGTTCCTTTCATAGTTGATTAGGAAACTAGATGAAATTTGGCATCAATGGAGGAATTGTGAAACACTTAAAAACTTCAATACTTCAGCTCGCCAACACCATGAGTGATGAGTCTATCAATGAGCCAATATCTTTGTCAATTAAAATATCAAAAAGGTAACCCTAAAACCACCATAAGGAGTTGACAGACATAAGCTTCACTGCAGGTTGATTCCGATGGAGTCCATACTTGACTACCCATGTCCACCAAACAAAAACAGAGAGGCATAACACCCGACAATCTCACCTTTTTTGTCGGCTGAACAAAATCCACCGAACATGCCATTTGTCGCCGGAAGCTGCTGAAACAATTTACAAAAGTGCAGAGCATAAAAACCCCAAAACACAGATCGACAAGCAAGTCCAACAAACAAAAACGCAGAGGCTGAGATTGTTAACAAGTGGTTTTGGGCACGGAACAACCTAACCACCTAATTCCTCAAAAACCGATGCAATCAACTTTCGCCATCAACATCGGACACTGACTCGCCATCAACAAAAAAAAAATGAGATTTTTTAGAGAGAAAGAGATGGAAAGGTTTCAATTTTCAACTTCAACTTCAACACACAACACCATCATAATTCAGAGCATCATAAATGTACTGAATCAGTGAATTGGTTCGCAACAGCAAGAAGCTAAAAGAGGCGTCTGCGGAAGTATGCGACGGCTTCGTCGGTGAATTTTGATGGCGAATTGGGAACTTTTATTTACAGAAATATCTTTGAGGAAGGATACGAGGGAATGAGAGAGAGATTGGATGACGGTGGGATTGTACAGAGGAGAGAGAAATCTGAGCGACGAGAAGAAGCACGTGAGAGCAAGTAAAATGATGTCGTTTTGTTCCGTGCAGCGACTCGCGTAGCTGCACGGGATCAAAATTATGTTGTCTTCAAGGGTAAATTTGGTACTTAATGCAAATTACTTACTAACTAGACTTATAATTTGGAACATCTAAAAATGGAAACATGGACTTATATTTCGGAACGGAGGGAGTACCATTTTTTCCTCCAAGAGGCGACTGCTGGTGAAATTAGTAGAATTTATTACATATTCCATGCTGCTAAGTGCCATTCGATGTAAATCTAATATCTTGTACCATGATATTTGCATGGATCTCTGGTAAATTTTATTTTCTGAAGTTCATCCTGAAATGGCCTTCTACCATTTGTTAAGATCTGTTGTATTAATAATAAAACTTTTCTGCTCATTTCCCGTACCAACAATAGCTATCAAGTGTAATATGTTTAAGCAGATAAAAATTGTTCCTTGATTCAGTTTCATGGTATTGTTACTTGGGACTTCTCACTGTCACCAGGGAAAACGAGCATGGTAATGCTGACGCTGACTCAGAGGTCCAAGTTGATGTTATAAGCTTTATTATGTGATTTATGATGTTGCCTTTCTAATTCAACAATTTGGTTATAATCTTATCAACCATGAAATACTATGGGATACAGCAGGTAGTGCGTTGTTTATTGCAAGGGTGAAGTCAAGAATTATTTGACGTGGGGCGAATATACAGTGCCTCAAAAAAAATTCGGGACAGACAAATTAATAGATTATTCGGGTCCATAAAAATTAGGAAAATAAGAAAAAAAATGTCATAAATTATATGAATTAATAACAATTTTTGACACGGTGGGGTCGACCGATAGTTTCAACATCATTTGTATGTTTGCTATCAGGAAAATAAGTGAAATAATAACATTTTTTTGTCACGGTGGGATCGGCCGACCCTACCCGACCCCACCTGCCTCCACTCCCGTTTATTGTTTTCTCACATAGCTGCTGAAATTAAGCTATTTAAGCACTGTCACTGCCGGAGTCAAGTGTTACTCCTGCATGATTTTGTTAACTTGACATCTTGAGTCACTGTGAACTTAGTCATGGTGGCAGTGCATTTTTAAAAGAAAATCTGTATTGGTGTTTCATTTCCCTTGTGTATGAAAAGTATTTGTCACCCTCTCATGTTATGCTGAAATATGTTGTAACTTCAAATTTCAACAACAGGATTTGGATTTCGATCTTAAATGGGTGTTTATTTGCAGATGATTTTACCTTACCGGCGCTATGAGTCTGATCAAGTGAGTTAGTTGATTGTTCTGTCATGCATTCGTGCAATGAATTATGAGAATGTTTATCTTTTTTTTTTTTTCTGTTGTTTAGGTTAGCTACACACTCATATGGGACAATTCATACTCATTCTTTTTCAAAAAGATATACTTTTGTCGCTTGTTTACCACTACTGACGTTACCATGACTCCCTGCAACTGCTAAAGTTTTCACTTGTGTTATGTAATTGCAGAGATCGATGCTAGATTAATTCATAATGATTAACTAAACCTAAATAATCAATTTCTATCCAATTACCTAAAGTTCCGTAAATTAACTAAGCAAAAACAATAAGTAAATACACAACGATTTTACGTGGAATCGGAGTGTTCGGAGAAAATCTCGGTTTCTCAGCCGCAAAGGCTGAGAACAAAATTCAATAAGCAAGTCAATAGTAACACACAAAGTTCCAGTCGAATCTTGACAAACCAATATCTGTTATCTAGTATTCTACCAATAACAAATTACTGTGCTATGTATACAGAATTGAATTGAAAAACTGAATCAAAAAACACCTGGATTTGCCATCGAGCCGAGGCTGAAAACGAACTCACGGACTTAGTTGTCATTGGCGAACACCACTGTTGCTCTAGGCTTCTATATTACTCCGGCTCGTCGAATCTTCACTCTGAAACGAACTGAACTCTAAAGATCCAAATATGCGTTTTTATATCCGATGAAGAAGAAGGTGATACCCAAAACGGCGACATCTCCATTATCCTCAAAAAATGAGCGCCTGATGCGTTTTTGAATTTGGGCTGCTCCCTTCCATCTTGAGCTGAGCCTATTTGCTTTTAAATATTCGTGCATGTGCTCTAAACAGAACAAGCTTTAAATATTCGCGCATGTGCTACAGCAGCTTTCCATTGCATTTCAGCAGTATTTTTCCACCCTTTTCCGATCAACCTCCGACCATTCAAATGCGCCAAACAAATTCTAGACTCCTCTCAATGCAAGATGCAATTGACGTAAACAAACTTGTACAAACTTAGCTTACCAAATTCTCAACATGTTCTTTTTCTATCTCTTTTGATTTCAGGTTTTACGGTACAAGGTTGACTGCATACCTCCAGTTGCTGAGCAAGTCGAGCAAGTGCAATCCGTCAATGAGGCTGAAGGCTGATTCCCTCCAGCCACTACAATCCCGCAGTGCTCCACTTGAAGATATTCTCTCTCTTTTTTTTTCTTTTTTTTTTTGAAAGGAAACCCTACCCGCTGCTCTTCGAGTGCACTCTAGGTAAATCATTGGTCGAATGTGATACATACTGACAGGGGACTCGAATCCAAAACTTTTGGCTTAAGTTTTAGTCCACATGCCCACCCCTTGGCTACCAATTTCGAGGCAGATATTCTCTATTTTCAATCTAAAGTCACTTGTTTTTCTTTTTTATATACAATAAAAATTCAGATTCAGATTTGGTACTTGGTTAGTCGTACCGGGGAAATAAATGTAGCTGTCTGTTCATAAATGAAAGTCGTTCATATTTGTACAATTTTTCGTTTTTAAGTACTTCATCTTGAAAGATTGGTCATTCATCCCATTGGATCCAGAACCACAGAATGGATGCATCATAGCAGAACTGGCTGACAAAAGCTTTTCTACTGTAAATAGTGACAACAGAGGCTGGAAAGTGGTTGAATAACTCCGCATACGATTTAAATTAATCAATATAAGTTACAAAGATCATCCATTTGATGTTACACAAACAAAGAATTGACTTTCCTTGTACAATTTAAGTACAAACTAGCTGATTTGAGGGAAACAGTGTATTAGTTCGGTATGAAGTCAAAATGCCTTTGGCTTAACCAAAATTCATACCTAGCTGTCCGACAACAGTCTTCTATGAACCCGAGAGAAGGGGGCTTAACCAGAGACCAGCGATCTGCTATGCCAAGCTTGAAGTCATTATTCGTGGACCAGCTAAATAATACTACTGTGAACAACAAACAACGCAAGTGACTCCACTCTCCCCATGCCATCAGACGACGCATTAGTGTGTTTTCAATTTCATGACGTGTCTAGATACGTTCCTGCAGTTATGAATTCACATTGCACTGGCTCAAAAACTGATTTTCACTATCCAAATAGCTCTTCCAGTAACTTTTGTAACTCGAAATGCCCAAATCTAGCCAAGGCTTCATGTTTCCGTTATAATGTAGAACTGCTGCCCTTCCAACTGATTCAGCATGGATCTCATAGTCATGACCCAATCCGGAAAGAACCCATGTATCATCAAGGGGATAAACTTGGTTCTGAAAAGAATGATAGCTAGATTGTAGTGGAAATGTTTCAGATGACACTCTTGAAGATAGCAGCTGTGAACGCAACAAAAGAATCATGTTAGGCCGCTAATCAATGGATTGCCCGTTTGGTTTAATAAAAGATAAGATGAAATTCATTATTACACAAATGAGATAAACATGTATTAAATGAAGAAGGGGGAGCATTAGCTAGTTACCTCTCGCATCAAATTCTTGTATATTCCACTTATGTCCTGTTCCCTCCACCTAACAAGGTCAATCACATTCAGCCCGGACATCCACAAGCAGGATTTCTCATCAAAAGATTTCCCACCCATATAATATCTAAGCTGACCCAGCCTCAAGCTACAGCATTGTACAGCTCCATTTACTTTGCCTTCCATATCAAGGCTCCATAAAGCTGACAAGTCTCGCTGGATGACGACGTCATCATCCAAAACCACAATTTTCTTCAAATACGGAAAGATTTCAGGGAGAAAATAATGTGAACGAGAGAAAACTGATATATATTCAGTACTGATCTGGTTTGGGTGAGAGCTATTCGTGCCATGTACAGACACACGGTATTCCTCTGGCAGATTGAGTTGCAATGCTGCCTTGTCCGGCAACTCAAGTTCTTCAATATTCAATACTTCTACTGTGGCATTCAGGTAGGTTGCCTTATAGAACCAGAATTTCATTGCAAAGTAGTTTTGCCTATCTGTTAAGATATGGAAGACCTGATTTCCGCTCTCCTGAGAAAGTCCCAGCACATCCAATTATAATCAACCCTTACAAGTTCAAGTTTTTTTCTTCTTTGAAGAATGATAAATTACATACCTTGGCATGCACCACAGTTGAGTTGATCACGACTGAAGCTGCAAGCACATTTTTTGAAAATAAAACGTAATGTTGCAAGGAATGGTTCATAAACTTGTCGTCTAGAGGGAGTTCTATGTCATTCGTAGACTGGAAATACTCCACCGTTAATCTCATGAAAAGACAGTGGAAACTCTTCGGCATAGTTTGCACTCCAATTTGGTAGAGGTAAGCACTCTGTTTCATGTGAAACCGACCTTCTTCCTCAGTTAAATCAACTAATTGTTGCAGTTTCTTGTCAACATTGGTGCAATCGGCAACAACTAGTTTAGCTTTTGCAATTGCATCTTCCATCATCTGCACATTATCTTCGATCCTGAAAAATAAGGAAAGACAATAGAAATTTATGGAGAGCAAAACAAATTTATCAATTGTGGTGGTTGTGGCAACAGAAAACATTGGAGGGAACCTTAGGAAACACATAATCACTTACTGATGAGGGAGATCAGTATCTGTAATAGCTTCACCGAATGTATGCTCAAACTCCTGAATATTTTGCTTTATGTAATGGGACAATTTGTCCTGTCCTGGAAGCTTAGCAACACTAGGATAATATGCCCTGGCAACAAATAACAGATCTTTCAATTTCTTAACCATAAAGTCTTCCATTTCTTCACGATGTTTTCTGCGCCAAATACAGTAGCTTCCATATTTTAACTCGCAAGAATAATCACTTGCTTCAACTGCACTGGTGGTTGTTTCGGAGGTTGCCGCTGGATGATCACCTGAGGCATTCTGTCAAAGAATATTTCGTGAATTGGGGTGGAAATGATGCCAAAGTGAAAACTGAAATACGACATCATAACTTGGTAATGGCCCCCGTAAATATTTATTTTTTCCTAAAGCAGAACCGAAGCATTACATCATCAGAAAAAACTGGTATCGGTTCTGGCAAGCCTGGTGGCGGCTGAGAACCTATACACAAAACCCACAGTTAAAATCAAAACCACATTGTTAAAACCATCGATTATCAGCAAGATGGAGTCAAACCTGGCATTGAAGTTGAGTGGTTTATTTCATCAGGGGCATCATCATTTGCACCATTTTCAGTATTCTCGGCAAACTTTTTTAAGCCATCCTGATACATACAAAAGAAAGAGGGGGAAAGGGTTAATACAAATGGACACGAAAGAAAATTGAATTCCTTCCTCCATTTTGAAAAAAATAATAAATATACTTAAGTTACACATGTACACATTATAGTCTCTGTGACGCTCAGGTTCTAATTCACTCTTGACAGCTAGAGAAAGAAAACTTGTTTAACTTAACATATTGCCTGGCATCACTACGAGAAACACCAAAACCACAACTTCTAGAGAAGCACTGTTGAATTCAGTTGACCAGCAGCACTTCAACTATATTCTCAAATAAAAGATCTGAAAAGCGTAAAACCTCAGGGTCATCTGTTCCAATTCTTTTCAAGATGTGTTCGGCACGTACTGAATCATCATTCTGCAATATGATAGTAATTATTCATGAATCTGTAAATGAGGCCGGACACAACATATGGCAATCACACAACAAAACCCAACACGTTACCTCCCATTCCTTCCTGGTGCGACTAGCATCCGACTTGTCAATGCCAGGAAGCCCATCCTAAATCCCAAATGCAGACAATTAAAAACAAATCAGCACTTTATATGATTACTTTCTGCACCAGCTAGGTACGCACAACAGACATATACTTACAAATATTGAGCCCTGTTGTTCATCTGAATCTCCTGCAAAGAAGAAGAAGAAGAAAGCTCAAGTCCCATTCAAGCAGTAAAATACTCCATCCCACTTATTTCATTTGACCCAACACTACGTAACAATTAGTTGAAATAGAACCTAAACTAGCAAGTCAACATTGGGGGAATAAATGCACGGAGAAGATACCAAATTTAACAAAATGTGAGCAAACAAAAAGTCAAAACTCAAGGTAATAAATAACACAGCAATTCTTTGCAAGTCATTCAAATAAACAACATCAAGAATATCTAATGTGCGGGGGTTCTATGTACAAACAAGGATGCAGATGAAACAAGAGATGTCAGTGGATCTGATGATGCGAGGAGCAATAGACTACCGGTGGAGAGGAAGCCATTATGAAGACCGAGCAAAAAGGCAAGAGGAACGAGCATAGACAAGAAGACAAGAACAAGGACGCCAATGACTCGTCTCCACCTCCTCTTGGCCGGAAGGGCGTAGGAAGAACCTCCTCCGCCCTTCATATCCCACCACCACTCCTCCTACAATCAATCACTGCTGCACCTGCTAACATCCATCCATCCAAAATCCAAAATCAAAAAATCCTAATCATTCTGAAATTTTGATGATGAATTTTTTTAAAGTAAATGTTTCAGAGTAATTGAGCGACGGTGGCGATCTGAGAATGGCGATGGAGGTGGAGGCTGCTGCTACTGATCTGATCTGCAATTCGTCGCTCTACGTTTTTTTTTTTTTTTTGTCTTCTGAATTTGTTACGCAGCCAAATTGAATTTCTGTATAGATAAATATAGGGATTTGTATATTCACCCTTTTTTTTTTTTTTTGTTAGATTCACCCACTTTTTATATTCACGATTTTGAGAAAAATTCTGTTAAGAATTTAAAATTGACAACAACCAGTGATTTGTAGATAATTGAATCAGCTTTCTAATGGTATATAGAACGTCCCAAACGGACGTGTAACGAATTAACAGTGAATTTTTGAACTGGTAGAGGTCATATAACAACTAATCAATATGTGACTGCAATGTCTCATACATTCAATCACGATTTCGATTATCTTCCGCTACGAATTTAAAACTTCCATAAACTAGTGATTTGTAGATAATTGAATCAGCTTTCTAATGGTATATAGAACGTCCCAAACGGACATGTAACGA
>JAWWMW010001297.1:382664-393941 GCA_035048345.1 Echeveria elegans
TGTGGATCGGCAAGGCTTGGCGGGGGGATTGGCCTTGTGGTGGAGTGAAGAGATTGATATCCGAATTCTCAATTACTAGCAATGCCATATCGACGCTAAATGGGAAGAGGAGACTAAGTACTGTCTCACACTTTTCTATGGGAGCCCTGTTACTCGGAACATATGAAACTCGTGAAACCTTCTTTGTCTTTTCCAGAGTCAGTTCGTTCTGCATGATTGGTATTTGGAGATTTCAACGAAGTTTGTTTTTCATGGAAAGTTAAGGGAAGGCGCCTACGGGGAGAATGGTAGATGAAATTTTTTTCGAGAAGTCATTGATGATTGTAGATTATCGGATTTAGGGTTCAAGGGCAATCATCTTACCTTTACTTCCAAGAATAGCTTGGAAACCAATGCTAGATTGGATAGAGCGTTTTCAAACTATTTTTGGAAGCTCCGGTTTCCTTCAACTCAGGTGAACCATTTATCGTGTATCTCTTCTGTTCATTTTGCCTTGATTATAGATTTTATTGACCGCTTGTTGAGGTCCAAGGCCAATAATTATTTCCGTTTTGAGCCGATGTGGCTTAGGAGTGATAACTTTATGCACACGGTCAATAATATTTGGTCAGAAATTAATCAGCCTTATATGAGCTTGCCATAGACATTGAATGTTTATGAGGCTAGACTGAGAGTTTGGAACAAAATAGGTTTGGTAACGTGCAGGAGAAGGTTAGGTGTCTAAAACCTGAGCTTGAACCTGTCAAGAATAAGGAGAGGTCGGAGGCTATGATTGCAAAGGAATCCCAAATCTCTAACGAGCTAGATGAATGGAGACTACGGGAGGAATTATTGTCGAAACATCGATCTAGGGCTAACTGGCTTAAGGATGGAAATTGTAATACTAAATTGGTGAATATAGTTATGGAATGTGTATCCTCTGTTAGGTATAAAATTAAGGTGAATGATTATCACATTAATACTCTGAAACAGCAAAGGGCCTTCGTCAAGGTGATCTTGTATCTCCTTATTTATTTATTTATTATTTGCGCTGAATGACTCTCGAGGAAAATATGTGCTTACCAAGGGTATTAAGTATGTAAAAGGGCTCCGTCCATTACTCGTCTCTTCTTTGTGGAAAACGACATTTTCTTTTTTTTTAAAGTGAATTTGTCAAATGCCAGTTTACTTGACAATGTTCTCAAGGAGTACCAATCCATTTCTGGCCAGAAAATCAACCTTGCAAAGTCTGAAGTTGTTTTTAATAAGAACGTTGACATGGTTACAAGGAGCACAATGATGGATATTATGGGAGTACAACAGGTCCAGGAGCATTCCAAGTACTTAGGCCTTCCCCTAGTGTTCGGGCATAATTTAAGACATAGATGTTTAGAATTGATATTTGACTTGCGGAAACTTCAACCTATATTATAAATTTCAATTTTATGAAAAGTAACTAAATCTTAGGGGAAATTTTGTTATAAAATAGTAATTGAATCATATAAAATCAATGAAGGCAAACAATTGAGTATTTTTTGTTGTTTTAGCATTTTTCCCTTTATAATTGATTTTTGTTTTTTGGGAAATATTGAAGGAATTCAAGACACAAACTCATGAGCGTATCCAAAAAAAAACAACACACG
Source organism: Echeveria elegans (assembly GCA_035048345.1). NCBI lineage: Eukaryota > Viridiplantae > Streptophyta > Magnoliopsida > Saxifragales > Crassulaceae > Echeveria > Echeveria elegans. Next base: position 384,287 of record JAWWMW010001297.1, read on the forward strand.
TTACATTTAGATATTTTCTTTAAACGCATAGTTGAATGGGACTAAAGTGTACAGACAACCACCAGACTACAATTCATCATGCATCAGGTTTCCCAGAGTCTGTGGCTCGTCTAAAGTCCCAGCTTCATTATTAAGTCCCGGAGCTTGGTTGAAGGCTGATTGAATGTCGTGCAGCACCGGCTCTGGTTTTTTTGCCATGCCCGCTTTTATTGCCGCGGTAACAGTTCTCTGCAACTTCAGTAAACCCATTCGTTTTGACACCACGTATAGGACAGCACATGAGAAAAGTAGAAATCCGATTGTGAGGATTACCCTGTCAAATTGGAGGTGTAAGATATATAAAATAACAACATATTTGGGTATGATGGAAGAAAAGTAATGATCGTTGCTTTATATTCAACCTGTCAAGTACATCTTGGCGCTGCATTGTAGACAGCAGATTTCGAGTTCGCATCAATAACGACCGATGACCCTTGTATTCGCTTTCAGCTTTCCTCAAAACTGTCGTTGATTCCTCTGTATGTAGCATTTTTTATAAAACAAATTAAATCTCAAGGAGATGATTTGTATTTTGCACCATATTTCTAAAACCATCATTTAACCGCTCCACATGAATCATAATCGCTTAACTGAGGCTTCCTCGCGAAAACTGTATGTGCAATTTTCTTTGATATGAAATATTAAACATGCTCAGAGTCAGATTTCCAGTTGCATATAAGCTTCATTGATCCAAGATTTGTGCACAACAAACATAAAATATCCTAAATGCTTTTGCAGGCAGAAGTATAACAGCTTGACAGATCAGCTATAATAGAGTTTGAGATAATTCGACTGGGAACATTGATTTACCTACAGTCGTCAGTGCACTTGCATTTCTTTCTACTTCCTGCGAAGGTTTTTTGAAGGTATAACATTAGTCAGCTATGTCTTCATAATAATAAAAGATATAGAGCACACGACAGACAAATGTAGGACCCGTCAGATTGACATGAATTCAAAATTAGGTATAGATATTAATCAGCAATCACTAGCGAATGAGTGTACTGTATACAAACCTGCACCATCAGCTGACGTGTTCGCCGAAGACTATCGGTGATGCTTTCAGCTGCTGATGTCATTCCAGCCTTAGTCCTGCAAAATAAAGCACAACAGAGGTGATATACCAAGTTAACTGCGGACGTCGTTACCAGATGTATCTACAACATTCCGAAAATAAATAATATGCGGGATCAAGTAATTATATTGGCACGCCGCACGAGCAGATCGGGTTTCGGTACTGTAGATCTAGTAAACAACAAAAATCATACTGCAAGTTCCGCCGCCGGATTGTTGACTCTTCACCACCTCCCAAAAGAAGTTCTCTCTGCATCAGAACAAAAATATGGTTAATGTCTACACTCTACACTGAACGGCAGAGAAGTACAATTCTACATTCATCGCCCTAAGTTTCAATTAATGAGTTTGCAATCACAGGCATCAGGGAAATAATAAAAATGTAGTCAACATAAAGAAATAAAATTTTCACCAAACGATTCTTCTCATTGCAATAGGTATTTATTTAGAAGATTGGGAAAATAATAATTAGATATGGCGATGATAAACAACCAGAAGTAAACAGCTCCGTTAACCAATTCAATTCTTCATTGCAATAGGTATTTATTTAGAACGATGGAAAAATAATAATTAGATATGGCGATGATAAACAACCAGAAGTAAACAGCTCCGTTAACCAATTCAACATAAAGCTACAACCTTTGAAGTAACAAAATACTATAAAACACTAGCAAACGAAGTCAGTGAATAATTTCACTGTTTCCCGATGAAAAAATCAAACAATTAATGGGACGCCACAAAAGTAATTCAAAAAATTGTCATTTGACGTCTAACAAATGTTCAACATGAGGATATGACTCCTGATCATATATACGCACCCATCTATCAACATTTTATCAAACAATATGCAACAAACATAGAACCATCACCTCCTTTTGCGCCGCTTTCCTCATGTTCTCCTTCGCTTGCAAATTAGCTCTTTTCCACTTCCCTCGCAAGCTAGGAAAAATATCCCAACACACGAAAAAACACTCATTGCAAAATATCGCAAGCTAGGCAAAATATCCCACCACACGACAAAGTAGTAATAATCTTACCTTTGGAGTTGATCTTTCCATGACTCCAGCAAGGATTGAGCACTTTCAACCTCATTAAACGACGGAAGCTGCACAGCAAGAAGATCAAGCTGAAATATCAACGAAGAAAGCGTCGAAAGTCCGTCTTGCGCAAGCCTGTTGAATCTCGGTAGTGCATTGGTTTCATCTGCAAGCCTGCCTCCTTTTCCACATTCTTCAATTGACTTGATTTGACTTTCTATTTGTACGTACGTCTCTCCCCAATCTCTCTTCACCTTCTCCACCGCCTCCACAACTTTATCCATCGATTAATCGATCGATCAAATCGAAACCTACTAAAACCCTAGAAATTGTTAGTAAATGTGGAAATTGGGAAAACGAGTGATCTCTGCTAGTGACTTACCTGAGTTTACCAGAATCTTCGATTTTTGTGTGAATCGGAAGGATCTCGACGCGAGGCGGGTAGCGGAATCGAACCGCGGATTGCAGGGAATGCAGATTGGGGATCGGATCGGTAAGTAATCGCACACGATTTACCGAATATCGGTACCAAAGTCATGTCAAAAAGAATCGAAGAGGTTTTTTTTTTTTTTTTGTCTTTTTTGATGTGTCCGTGAATGCCAGTCAAAACTGTAGTTTCCCTCCGTCCATGTTATAGTTCTTATTTTCTTTTTAGACATATTAAAATATAGTTCTCATTTTTATAAGTGAAATACTTTTTACTCTCACATTTATCTTCTATCTTCAATTTATATATCTACTATTCATTTACTTTCTTACTTTTATCTCATATAATATTTCTTTCATTAAATCACGTGCCTAAATCAAATGAGACTATATTATGAAACGAAGAGAGTAAATATGAAATTAGATAAACTGACTATCGGTAGTCAGGTGATATATAGGAAAGAGAATAATACCCTATAATTTTGGAGATAATGTGGTGCGCTAGTTATGATTTGCCATAAAGAAATTTTTATCTAGTCACACCAACGAGGTGATAGTAAAGGTTTGAATCTTGTGGAGGAAAATTTTATTGACCCAAGAGGGAAAAGGATGGACTTGTACAAAATTTATAGGGAAACATGTCATTTAAATCATGATTTTGCCAAATTCAAACGTTTAAATCCTCAACTTCAAAAAGTTCATTTAAATTCTCAACTTTTGTTGACTCTCATTTTAAATCCTTAACTTATGTTTATTCGGCCATTATATGCATGTCGTTTGAATTTCCGTTAGCAATTTAAGTTACAAAACCAAAAAATCAAAAAAATATATATCAAAACACTTTTAAAAATTCAAAACTTCATTAAACAAATTAGTAAAATTCACTCATTTAGTATCACTTTTGATAAACAAAATTATGCCTCAAGAATAGTTTTGTATAAGTTTAATTTGATATTTCAAAATTTACAAAAGTATAACACAAAATTTTATAAAAAATATAAAAAAATGTTGAATAGTTTATCATTATGTTTTTGTATGTCTCTAAATTTTAAGAATTTTTTTTTTAATTTTGATTGTTATTTTTAAATAAAAGTGTTTCAAAAAACTTGAATTTCCCATAATATTTCATATAAACATTTAATAAAAATAGCAAAACATATTACGAAAAAATATTAAAATTCAGAGACATTCAAAACAGTAATTTCAAATTATTCAACATTTTTGTCATATTTTTGATAAATATTAAAATTCAGAGACATTCAAAATAATAATTATATGCTACATTTTGGTAAATATTTGAAATATTAAATTAACTTTATAAAAATATTCTTGAGGCGTAATTTTATTTATCAAAAGTGATACTAAATAAGTGGATTTTACTTATTTGTTTAATTAAGTTTTGATATTTTTAAAAGTTTTTTTTGATATTGTTTTATGATTTTTAAAGTTAATTAAAGACGATTACCTGTTTTTTGTTAACAGAACGCTTTTAATACCATTTTCTGTAATTTTCAATTATAATACCCTTTATCTGCAAAACGACCTATTATAATATCCCTTTTCTGTAATAAACCCAATAAAATAAACAAAGTAGATAAGAGTTTAGGCAATATTCAATGTAATTGCAAAATCTTGATGTACGAGTTGTTCTCCCTTTTTACTCGATCTCCTCTCTTGAGGGTTTCAGGGATTGCATGCTCAAAACTCTAGAGTAAGCACTCTATTTATAGTCAGTGGCGGAGCCAGGATAAAATGTCAGGGAGGGCGCCAACACTTAAAGCCAAAAAAAAGTCAGGGAGCCAGAACCGAGGTTGGGTCGGAAAGGGGAGCAGAAACCTACTGCACCTGATTTGAGAAAAAATAGCAACCATTAGAATAAGCTTCGGCTTCGGAACTCCGTTGGCTGTTAACAATTATAATTTTCATTACTATAACCCTCAAGTGGACACGAGTCACTCAAATATTATTCAAGACAACGTGATTTCGTTGCAAAACTAAACAAACTTAGTACTCAAATATTCAAAGCCATTATCATTTGTCAATTTACCGGTTCACCGATGACATCAATTTTCCAGGTTTTGGACACATTAAATGCCTCTTTCTTGTGGTTATGAAAATAAATCCACATTCTTTCGCTAAAATCATCAACAAATATCAATACAACTTTCCCTTGTCAGATTTGGTTTAAGTTAGACTCATTGATCTGAATGAACATATTTTAATATGTTTGCTACGTTGTGTACGCCAGTTCTAAAATTGGGTTGGGTGGCCTTTTTCAGAACACATTTCTCACGAGAATCATGCCCAAGAACACAGTTACACAGTCATTACCATCATCTGAAACAAATTTGCCCAAAGCAAATTCACTCACTTGTGCGAGATAATTAGTTTTAAACAACATAAATTGAATTAACCTTGACGCATCGAGTTTTTTTTTAGAGAGAAACTCTCTCCATCTTTTTCATCTAGGCTTTTTGACAATGCTCTTTTCGTCGCCCAATTTGAGTGTTTTTCTCTAATCACCTTTTCAAAACCTTGTCCCTTTTCAAGGACTTGTCTTCATACTTTTGTAGTATACATACAAAAGACAACTTGGGCGGTTGGTGAGATGAGGATAAATATATGCTTTTGGGGCTTTCACTTTTCAGATCCAATCCAGACTTACAAGTTACAGCAGACGAATTCACAAACGGTTACGGTATCTATCAAACTTGAGGGGTAAATTGGACGGCTGCGAGAGGGCGGAAGGGAACGGCTGCCTCTGTTTTTTTAATTTCAGGAGGGCAAAGCCTGAGCCAGGCGTGGCTTCGTCCCTGCGAGACTGCGACTGTCGTAGGGTAGATGGTCGAATTGGGAATTTGAGGGGGGCCGTGGCCCACCATGGGCTCATGTGCCTCCGCCACTGTTTAAGTGCATTTCCAACTCTTCAATTCTAGCCATAAATGTGTCCATTTATGATGTTTTCCTTTTTTTTTTAATATATGTGTCCTTTCCTCTTCACTTGAATATATCAATTTTTCCTCCTCTTGACCGAAAGGTCGATATTTGAAATTTTGGTGACTTGTTGAAATTTTCCTCCTCTTGACCGAAAGTGCGTAGTGGTGGTTCGTACAGCTATGAAGGCTCAGTGGCCCAACTAAAGTATACAACCAACTAAAATTAGGAATATGCCAGGGTCCAATTCTACCAGGTGCTTGCTCATGAAATTCAGAAGAAAATTCAGCAATAATTTTCAGAGCCCAAACATAAAGTGAAATATTCTTCGACAAATAGTTCCATAAAGATGTTACCTATTGGCTCAGTTACAACTCTATGGAGCTGCTAAAACCAAATAAATACCTCTAGTCATTTAAAAAAAAAACAATTTACACAAAAAGTTATTAATGCAACTCCAACCGCGAAAAGCTCATAATCAACAAACAACGCTTTTATCCTTACAAGACTTACATGGTACTAAAAGCCTCTAAGAAACGTCTTGGTGAATCAAGCAAACCAAATCCCTTACAGCCCCTCTGGAAGGTCCCAGTTATCTCCATCACCACTGTCCTTCTCGGAGTATTTAGAGAAGAATATGGAAGTCTTCATGAATGATTTCTCAGTACACGGAAATTTATTTGATGATTGTCTATTTAACTTAACCAACGTGTTAGAAAGATGCATCGAAATGGATTTAGTTTAAAATTGAGAGAAGTGTCATTTCATGGTCCAAGAAGAAATCTTTTTAGGACATCTGATCTCCAAAAGACGAAAAGAAGTTGACAAAGTGAAGACTGAAGTGATTGAGAAGTTGCCACTTCCAAATGACGTTAAAGGAATTCAAAGTTTTCTCGGACACGTTGGATATATGTACGATATGTATGAAAAATACTGAAAATACAAATAGGAGAAAGAATTCCAGAATCATACTTCACCTATGTGTACCACTCAATTTATGCGATGAAAAATTAAATCTAAACATGTTGTAAGAAATATGAGAATAAACCATGTGCGCTTCAGAGTGAACCGGCAGCCTCGAGTCATCACTCAAGCAACACATCTTGTACTACGAGTCTCTCCATTGAAGCCACCTCGACTAATCCTAATCATTAACACCCCACCACTGAAGACAATTTTCAATAAGAAAGAAAGTATTAAGAACAAGTCTTTCAATTAAAATAACTCATCCACTATGTTCAAGCTATCATTCACGATTATCGAATGTTGCAATTAGCATACTATTAGTGTCAATTCTACATTATTCCGATTAATTACTTCAAGCCATTGCTAATGTTAGTTCTTAACATAGACAATTCAAGCAATTAGGCATCCCTATCAATGCTAACTAATTAATATGAACTTATGAATAAGTACATGTAGAATTGAATAAGATCATATAACAAAAATCAGAAATTCATTATTTGCATGAAAAGAGTTGGGTACAATACATGATCCGTAAGATCCTAAAACAAGACGACTACTCACTGATCATGGCAATACAATACCAGAATTTTAATTTGAGAAAATACAAGAAAGAAATAACCGATTTTGGCGCGAAGTTTCTTCTCTGAGTCTTTGTTGTTGCTTTTCTCCACAGGTGGTCAAGTACTCCTCTCGTGTGGTCGAATTGTCTATGTACAAGTGATGGAATTCGTGCCGAGAGAGTCTCCCTTTGTTCTCAAAATCTACTCCCCTTTTTACAGTGCTTCAAAGGCCTATCATGATGGCTCATAATGTGCTCATCATGTGCTCATTATGTGCTCATTATGTGCTCATAGTGCCATCTTCATAATATCATCATTATATCATCATGAAGAGGTCATTTTTTTTCATGAGTACTCTGTCAAAAAGCTCCTTAATGATTGAGTAAGTTGGTCCCCTTTAATTCCTCGATCTGATTTTCGGTCGAGCAAAACTGGTCGAGTAACATTCAATTCGATCGTGCAGAAATTCAGCTCGACCGAGCTGCTCCTCTCTGGATGTTTGACTCGGCCGAGTGACTTAATCACTCGGTCGAATTGCCCCTCTCTGTTTGTTTTCACTCGTCTAAGTGCACTCGGCCGAATTAGCTTCTCTGTTTTGTCACGATGCTGGAAGCAATGTTTGACCCTCTTAACATCTGAATTACTCCTCAAAGTCAACATGAGAGTTGTAGGATTTTGAATCAGCTTTTCAAAAAAAAAAAAATTCATCTTAATCGGATAACATAGGCGTCCTATGGAAACTTCTGAAGCTCAAAAGGTCCAAAATTGCCGATTTTACTTGATCAATATCTGTATTTGCTATGTTTTGCTCCAAGCTTCCTTAATCATTGGAAAGTGTATTTCATGCCTGAAATAGAAATATAATTATAAAATACGAATACTTCCATTTCATATATATTAAGAATTAGAACAAATACATGCATAAATAATAGACAATTTTGACACCATTCAGTCTAAATAAATAGATCTGAAAATGATTTATCCCTATTTTAATTCATGAAATTATACCAAACAACTCGTATAAATATTTAGGGGAAATTGCCAAAAAACCACCCATAAAATTCACCATTTTCCAAGAACCACTTCTATATTTTTTTTTGCCATGAACCACCCATAAAAATACATTTTTTGCCACAAACCACCTCTTTCCCAAAACCCACTCTTTTGCCTTTATTTTATTTTAAAAACACATAAAAATATCAAAAACACTTAAAAAATTCAAAACTTCATAAATCAAATATGCAAAAGCCACCCATTTAGTTTCATCTTTAATAAAAAAGTTATGTCTTAAGAATATATTTGTATAAATTTAAATTGATATTTCAAAAAGTTAACAACATTTAGCACAAAAATTTATCCAAAATATAAAAAAATTATTGAATAGTTTGAAATTATGTTTTTGAATGTCTCTGTATTTTAATGATTTTTTTACTTTTATTATTATTTTTAAAGAGTGAATTTTATGGGTGGTTTTGGGTAAAAAAACCCTTTTTGTTTATCACAATTCACTCATTTCTCAAAAACCACTCTTTTGGCTTTATTTTTTTTTAAACTCATAAAAAATATCAAAAACACTTAAAAAAATTCAAAACTTCATAAAACAAATATACAAAAGTCACCCATTTAGTTTCATCTTTAATAAAAAAATTATGCCTTAAGAATATATTTGTATAAATCTAAATTGATATTTCAAAAAGTTAACTACATTTAGCAAAAAAATTTATCCAAAATATAACAAAATTGTTGAATAGTTTGAAATTATATTTTTGAATGTCTCTGAATTTTAACAATTTTTTCTACTTTTTATTATTTTTTTATTAATTTCTGTATGAAATATTATGGGAAATTCAAGTTTTGTGATACATTTATATTTAAAAAATTAATAAAAAAATAAAAAAATTCATTAAAATTCAGAGACATTCAAAACATAATTTCAAACTATTCAACAATTTCGTTCTATTTTGGATAAATGTTTGGGCTAAATGTTGGTAAAATTTTGAAATATCAACTTAAATTTATATAAATATATTCTTAATGCATAATTTTTTTATAAAAATGATACTAAATGGGTGGCTTTTGCATATTTGTTTTATGAAGTTTTGATTTTTTAAAGGTTTTTAAATATTTTTATGAGTTTTTAAATAAAATAAAGGCAAATGAGTGATTTTTGGAAAATGGGTGGTTTATGAAAAAAAATGTGTTTTTATGAGTGGTTCATGGCAGTATTTTTTAGTGGTGGTTCTTGGAAAAGAGTAAATTTTATGGATGGTTTTGGACAAAAAAAAACCTTAATTTTTTTATTGTTTAGTGGAATAATTTGATTATGATGATGAAGTGGTGAAACATTTAAGGCGTAGGGTTATTAACAGAACACTACTACTATTAGTAATGTAATCAATTCTAGTACTGTATCAAATTATTATCCTTATATCCTGTAATGTAATCAATTCTTTACCAATTTTGAGAGTGAAATAATTATTATTGCCCGTACTGTTATATTCTGTATAATGATGATTGATGAGTGGTTGAGTCTTTGTCTTGTAAGAAGATCGCTAACAGAGAAGATAATTCAGCCATCATACGTTGAATTACGATGGCTGAATTATTCTCTCTGTTAGC
>JAWWMW010001297.1:401051-412216 GCA_035048345.1 Echeveria elegans
ATAATTTTAAAAATAGTGAATGTTTATCTACTGAACTGAACAGAAATTAAATTAATGTCAAAAGAACAGACCCTAAGTGTCACTACTTAGAGACAGTGAGATGTTCAATTTTGTCATTTTGATGCACGATGATACACCAAATTTATTGGAAATCTGGATGAACAATTAATTTAATAATTTGTTTTATTTTCATAAATAGATAGATAAATAATAAAATAAAAGCATTCATTGTCTTTATATAATTAAACTAGATGTGAACTCGTCGTCCTGGCGAGACCTTGACGTGAACATATATTTTTATGTATATTTTCGTTCGATTTTTCTAATTTTTCCCTACGTTTTTTCGTTCTGGTTTTTAAGTATATTTATCTGATTTCTCCATTCAATTTACTCACAAACTTCCCAACTATTTTTTAATTTCTAATTTTAAATTATTAAATAATATTTTTATTTTTTGGCTGAATGGTGGGCTGCCTAATGGGTGGTGGACTGTGTGGTGGGCTGGTGGATGTGTGGCGGATTGGGCATTTAGCAACCAAAAATTAAACCTTAACAACGAAAGTTTCCGTTTCTATTTGTGTGTTGTGGATGGAGAACTATTATTAGTATAGATTGTAACAACACGACAACAAAGCAGAACATAAACTGATAAACGCAACTCAATCATAATGTTCTATCCATTACGTTTGCATCCTTTTGATCTCAAACCACTTCTGCATGACATATCAACTTTATTTCGAGCTGCGTCGCAAAATGAGTTCGAGTCAAATCAGAGACAAACTCATTTAAATGATGATTTTTTGTTACCTTGAGAATGTTCTCGATCTTGAAGTCCAAGTAGTTCCATTCGAGTTTCACTACCTCTAGTGCTGTCAAACACCTGCACAAATCGTTTCAACTTACTAACTCAGGTCCTTCTTATTGAAGCTAAAATATGGATTCCATGTTTTTACAAGTCGATGGATTCGGTTTCAATAGCTTGTTGGAGACCAGCAATTGATTGGGCAACACGGCACGCGCCAAAGCTGTTCATGAATTGATATTTATAAAACCCAAGAAATCTGTCAATGAATCAAAATTAATAATAATAACCGGTTTGATATAATTTACCACGCGCAACTTCTTTTTATTTTCAGACAGAAATGGTCGAGCTGACGAAATGTATCACTGCTGGTTTCTCCCTGTCGACAAAAAAAACATCAGTAACAAATCTGTACTAAATGTATCAATGTTGCCAAAACAAAGGGAGATGTTCGAAATGGATATGATCAGAATAAGTACAGTCCATCTCTGTTGTTTTCCGGAGTGCGCTGTTGATATCTTTTCTAAATGTAAGAATCAGCTCTGCTAGAAAAAAAAAGTCCGTTTGTTTACTTGAGCGAACGCACTACAAGAAACTCTGTCTGTCCATAACACCCTGCAACGACACGGAAAGACTCGATTTAAATCAGTGCTAGATTTTTGACATAACTATCACAATAAGCATACCACAAGAAAAAAAACACTTGTTATGTTCGAAAGTTTCAAATGTTGAGTAATGCAGCGTACAAAAAGAATGAAACAGGATAACAAAATTCAAGGTGTAAAGAACATAAACCTCTGCTTCCAACTCATGGAATGCGGCCAGAAGCTCGCGATTCAACCTTTCGTACCACCCAGACATTGTTTTATACTGCATAATCGAAGCAATGCCGAAGGCTATATATACAAAAACTCGACAGCAAGATAGAGAACTATTGACTAAATGTAGGATATATTGCCTTACTTGTCTATATATTTTCTTTTATGTAAAATTATAAGAAAAACAGTACCCAAACCTCATCCGGATTTAATAATTTTTTAAATAGATTTGTACAGAGTACATCATGCATTTTACCTTGCATTATAATTTTGGTTCAATCATATGTGATTAGTGTTTTAATCATTTGTGTTTAATGGATGTGGATTAGATCCAATCAGACTTTCTGAAAACAAAAGTGAAAAACAATGTTATTAAAGTAAATTATCGTTTGATATTTCTTTTTAGATTTTACAACTTTTTGACATAATAAACAGTTCCGAAATCAAAATCGGCCAACGAATTTTGAATCTACGCTTCAAAACAAACACAATGGTATGTGGAACGTAGAAAACGGCTAGGTAGAACCCTCCGAAAAACAAGTAAGAAAACGGCGATTACTTATTTTTCGTTAAAAATTGTTTTTAATACTTGTCATCTGCAATTATCAGTTATAATAACTTTTATCTGCAAAATGACATATTGTAATATACTTTTTCTGCATTTAACCCTAATTTTTTCAAACAAAATAAAACGACATCATCAAGAAAATTGAATGATAATAATTTGTTTTTCTTTTTCCAGCATACATATTATAAGGGATCTGTTTTTGAGACGAACGTTAACCAGAATATATATAGCTTGTCATTTTATGCGATTGATTGTTGCTAGGGAACTAGAGAGGTGAGTGAGTGCGATGATGAAGATGGGCTCAAGGAAGTTTTTTGACGGAGTTCAATGGAGCTGCCCAGGAATAGATTTCAGGAGAAATTGCGGTGGCTCCATTACTAAGGGAATAGAGATCAGGGACATTAAGGTGGGGGTTGCGGAAGTGCTGATTCTGATGGTGCATTGCTGAGATCATTTCTTCATCTTCTTCGTCTAGAGGTAAGCCATCGAAGTTGGTTTTCATGAATGTAGCTGACATGATGACGACAGGCCCTGATGCAATGAGGGGGCCGACGACACTTCCTCCGACTACTTGCCCTTGTGCTCCTGCTAGATACACGGTTAGTCCTGTGATACCTGGCGGGGCTGGAGGGGGAAGCACAGACCCTAGAAGTGAAAGGATCTCAAATCGGCCATGTAGGGTCATTGTGGCACCGGATGAGGCTGGTTGACGGAGAGTTACATTAGTCACACACCCATTAGCACTTAGAACGCATAGTCCCCTTTGTTTCCTTTTTGCAAAACTAGTCAAGCTTTCGCAAATATCACAACCTGAGTTCACTTCCAGCATCTGGGCACGAAGAGAATTGGGGCTGTCTCGAGTGACAATGATGGGAGGCTTTGGCTTGTTTTTAGAACCAGCTGGCCTGCCTCTAGGACGTTGGACAGTCTCATTTTCAACTGCTGGCTCAGCTTTGACAGACAAATCGGACAAAACAAGCACCTGTTCAGTACCTGGTTTTTTATTCTTGCAGATGTTTTGCTCCTGGTACTGGTCCAGTGTAGGCTCTGACATGATCGCACCTCCAGCCATTTCTTGTATTACCTTTTTGATCTTCTGAAAACAACAGCTCTGATCTCGATGATATATAATGATCTTCCTGATATTCTAGGCTGAAAGCGAGAGTATAAGTAGCGAAAACAAGTCTATTTATTTTATGCCGGAAAACAGAAAGAATGAATGACACGATTAGGAGACCAACCTCCCAGTTAATAATGATTCTCTGCTTTATTCCAGCTGCCTAACCCTCAACAAATTCATCTGCGTCTCTCATGATAATTGCCTCCCCAACGGGTACCAAAAAATTCCTATTAAACAATATAACATCCATCACACACAATCTATCTGCACAAATAAATTCACTCTAGTCTTAAGATGATATACGAATCTAAAAAAACCAGTATCGCACAGGATACATGAATTCATGAAGAACAGTGTGATCGAGAATCTGTGCAACATTATATTCAAGACGCTTAGTGACCTAGTGAGGCATATACAAAAACATATGAATACAAGCAGATTGTAAACGGGTTGAATAGCTGACTAAATGATCGTACAGTGGAGATATTTGCAAATTTAGATCTCTCCTGTCCCTAGAGGTTGTCTTGACGTGTCCCCAGAGGCCCATGCTCGATAGTCCTTCACTAGCTGGAAAGAAACATGAGATATTATAGCAAAAATTGGATTTCAGGTAATGGAAAAAAAATCAAATATTTAGTATCAATTTGCTAAAAGCAAAATGCAACAAAATGGAAAAGGGCATTAAATGATTAAATCTCACACAACCAAATCATAAACTTGCTCAAACCTTAGCCATAAATCGTGGTAACATAAGCTTCAAGATTTGTTCAAGGACATGGGTCCCGGTTGATTCTATAGCTTGGACTGGAATTGCTCTACATGCCAATGGAATGCCAATATTGACCTGCATCCAATGAAGAGCGCAAAACACCAGGATTTGAGTTCATATTCATTTAAGGAATACATAAAAAATTCATTCATTCCCAAGAAAAAAAATGTAACTATAACCTCAATAACTGTATCTGAAGTGAGCTTTTGCTGCGTAAAGTTGCCAGGTATGCTGCTGCATGAAATTTGATTCACCATTGAAGCTGCACACTCATACAATAAAATACTTTACTGAAAACACACTAACAAATAACAATACATGCAACAAAAAACACCCAGGTCAATTTTGTTTCGGAATTGAGACCCGACGCTGCAAACAGCCAAAAATAACAGTTAACAGGTATGCTACGTTGTTGTTTTGAATTTCGATCCTTTCTTTTTCATTTATCAAAATCTTGTGCAAGTAGGTCGTCCACCTTCAAACTTATCGTTTTGAGCCACAATAATCGGTGATCTGTCAATTTGCCCTCGCATCCAGAACCACCAAATCCAAATAAAACAGACACACACACAAGCACTCAACTCAAACTTCCTCAGAACACCTAGCAAGACAACAACTTGATGCAACAGCCAGTAGTCTTCTCTTCAACACGAACCAACAAAACGGGACAAATCTGGAAAGCAAAGAGCTTAAACCAATACATATAACATCGGAAAGTATTGTCATCAACTCTCTCAATCCTCTCACCATCCAGTACAGAGTATTGACTCGCTGGCAAGATCATGTACTCTACTGCACCGAAAATCACAACTTCAAAACCCTAAAATATACAAAATTAAGAAATGATGATGATCATAAATTCATAATGAGGAATGAAATTAGACTTACTCAAGGGCCTCTGAAGCTGATTGACAGTGACGGACTCGACGCTTCTAGCGACGAATCGAGATTTAGGAACTGTGAAGGAGGAGGAGGTAGCGGAGATGGAGAGTGAAGTGTGGCGGAGTGGTTTGGATGTGAATGAGATGAGATTGAGATGCGTCGATGACGATGATGATGACGCCAGCGCCATCGGCTTCAACCCGAGACTCTTTTGATTGATTCCAGCGTTGGGCTCGGATCTCGAGGACGTCAGCGACGCCGTGGTTTGTAGTCGAGCCGAGCAAGTGAAGTTTGAGACTGTGAGCTTCGGATTGGAGCGAGCGAGCCAGCGAGAGAAGCACGAAGTGGGCCAGTGTCTTCGGAGAAATCTGGCGTAGTGTAGCATCTTGCTCCTAAAACTACGCCGTTGCATAGCATCTGCTCCTTAAATATTTAATTTTATTAATTAATATTTTTTCACTCTGTCACAATCTCAATTAAATCAAACAGCTAACGGTCTTCTTTTAATATTAATTTAATTTTTATTAAGTAGATAAATATTTACTATTTTTAAAAGTATTTTAAAAGTATAATAAAACTTGAAACTATATGACAAACTTAAGACGCATTCACTATTGTTATAATTATTTTTTAAAATTAAAAATAATATATAAATATAAATAATTAATTATTTTTAAAATTTCAATTTAGTTCAATTCAATTTTAATTCATGTCAAAAGAACGCACCCTAAAACTCTGTCCTTCTGTTCTTTTTAAAAATGATGTTTACAAAGAACCTGTCTGGTGGTTGAGTATGAATGCCTGGAAGATTGATGAGATAATTGGACACGATGACATCGCCGTACGGCCGGAGGTAAAGTTCAACTGTTACAAGGAAACATCAACAAGAACGGAATGTTCTTCTTCAACGTGAGACTATGTGGTTCTTTCTAAGTCTAAGGGGAGTTCAAGGAACGTTGTCCGAAACAGCTAATCTACTTGGTCGACACCAGGATTACGATTTTGCAGCTTATGGTGATAATTAAGACCCAAAACACTATAAGATAAAACCACGCCCTGGACATGGCGGAGGAGGATGTCTTTCCTGGCGATAACAAACTGTATAGTGTGTCCAAGTTGGAAGTATTTGCGTCACTTTGGGGTAGTGCAAGGGATAAGACGATGTCAATGTTTCCGTTCTTGTGAAATGACCATGACAGCGTGTTTCCAAAACCATCTGTGTTTCTGATTTGGACCCTTCCTGCCGTGACATGGATTGAACTTGGGGACTGAGACGATGAAGCAAGCCTGAGGGATGCGTTTTTGGTGGAGAATGAGTAGGGAATCTGTTTTTTCCCCAACATGCTGATAAATGGGTGTTTGAAATCTGCAAGAAAGATTTAAAACATTAGATTAAGATATGCTGGAGGGGTGAAAGAAAACAATATCCCGGCTCACTGTTTGTGCTCTGTGGCATCATTAGTTTCATTAGATGTTTATATTTGTAGTTACCGGAGTTAAATTTAGCGCCCTCAGCACATTGGTGGGAAGAAGATGCAACATCGCTTCCTTTTGCAACTGGAAGCGGTGGGCGTTCCAAAGTTGAGTGCTCAGTTCCATTGTCAACCTGATGCAAAAACTGGCCAGGTCAACCGAAGGCCTCAAACATAGCAGGAAATTTTGGTACTTGTTTGCAAACAAAAAGGTTACCTGTGGAGTGATAAGTGATTCATCAGCCACAACCTGGCTCTCAGTTTCGTTCAATGTGGCATTTTCATGAAGAATACTGTCTGTGTTGGTATCACCTGATTCAAAATAGTTGAGATACTCATCGAGCATGTCAAAGTTCGAAGGATCTGGTTCCACTTGATTTAAGAAGTCACTGTTCTCTAAAAACAATCCTTCATTAAGATTTCGCTCCTGATTGGCAGTGAAATAAGGTTCATCAAGGAAGCAGGTGGCATCCAAAGGATTTTCACTCAATTCAACGAATTGTTCCTCCTTCACTTGTCTGCCATCCCCTTCAAAGGGTTCAAGGAAATCGAGCACATCAAAGCATGGTTCTCCAGCCGCTAAGTTTGTTTCGTGGCTTTCCCGATTACCAATGAAAGGTTTTTCATCGTCATGAAGCATATAACTGCCACTACCTTCGTAATAGTTAAAGGGAGGAGGGGCAATGGGCAAGTCATCAGAATCCTTCTGCACAGGAAGGGAGATATAGTTCATCATTTCTGATAAATGACACATCAAGTGGACGCAGGATGAACTACCACATTTTCACAAGCCAGTGAGCTAAAGCAATATGAACTATACATAAAAAAACTACAAGGAGTACTAACACAGTATGTTTGTCTTACAAAAACATCTCAAGCACAAGGGGAACCAGCAAATAATCAAAAGTACCATTAACCGATTTCTGTCATTATCCATTAATCAAAAAATGCATGATTGGGAGGTGCCCATCATGACAGTAGAACAAAAAAATCCACATGATCTGCTCCTAGTTATGATCCATTTGTAAAACTTACGCCGTATAACTCTAACTTAACAACAATCAGCTGAACTAGTATTCCTAGAGTGCAAAAGTACTAGTTCAGAAATACTAGTATTCCTAAAGTGCAAAAGTACATTCTCACGTTAAAAGCGCCAAAAGGTGGTTCAACCAGTATATCTAAACCCAGATCGCCTCCTTGTATATTCTCAAAACACAATTGATATATTTTACCAAGTCTAACAATCTGCGGACAAAATAGTCACTGTCTGGAATGCACAAACACGAACAGTTTAATGTTGAATTACACACTAACTTAATGTATTGACAAACCTGTTCATCTGCATCAATGGTAAAAGCGTCCGCTTCGGGATAAGGGTAGCCAGAATTAACCACTTCTTCTGCACTCTCCTCACCAGGCACAATTGTAACCTCGTCGTCATCCCATTCTTCCTCCTCAAATGGAGCTCCGTACTGCTCGCCATTCTTAGGCCCTGAACCACTCTTTTGAAAAATTCTACACAGTACAAGTGCATCCTTCGCATACAAAAAACCCAACACAAAATACATAAAGTTGAATTGCGTTCAAAATCCGATGGAAATATACTCACTTCAGTTTATTTTTCATAAATTACAAACCTGTAATACACCGGACTTCTCCAAATCCTCGTCAATAAGTCTATACTCATGCATTACCCAATTGGATCTGGCACCATGAGGTGCCCTACCACGATGATACACTAGTGTTTTCTTCATCCCCACAGTCTTCGACTTATGCAACACTGGCCTATCCTTCCAGTTGTTTTCCAGTACCCATTCTCAGTAGCCCTGTTCGTCTTCGACCCATTCCAGTTCTAGTGTCCACTCAGGAACTATGTTATCTTCACTAGCAACCTCATTTCCAATTAGAGCAAACTCACCGAATATGATCCAAAATTCACCAGAATCCGACTCTGTGGCTAGTTTCTCAAACCTGTTGACGATGGACGACTGATGGCGATGACCTGAATTCGACTCCTCAACGGCCACAGAAATGAACATGAATTTGAATCCTCAACGCTTGTCCTCGTTCTTATTTTTATCTATTTTTTACTTCAATTTCAGGGTGGGCTCAGCCATTGCTTTGTGGGTGGAAGGCGACCAAAAGGGAGCATCAATTGGAAATTGAGATTAGGGTTAGGAATTAGGATTTAGAAGGATCGGAGAAGATGGACGGTCAAGGTTGAGATCTGTCTGGAGTGATGTGAGTGAATTGGAACCATTGATCGAAGTTTTTTTAACTGTCCAGATCTGTATGGAAAGAATGGGTTTTGAGACCGCTGGATTGTAGTGTTATCAATGGTTGAAAATAAAAGAAGCACAATCCATGTAAATCTTTATCAACCAATCATAAAGTGCAAACAAGAAGGTAAATTATAATTAAATTAGAGGATGTGAATATAAATTACAAAAAAATTATATCATATTAGAAATAAATTATACTTACTTTCAAATAGTTTAAATCATATTAAATAAAAGTTTTCATTTTATTAAAATGCAAATTGTATATAAAACTTTATTATTTTTTATAAAATTGAAAACTATTTAAAGATACAAAATTTTAAAACCTTTGTATTTTCTAATTTTGTAAAAAAAATTTAAGTTCTTCTATTTACAAGTTTGGAGGGTTTGGAGGGTTTTAAGAGGTTAAGAAGGTTTGAAGAGCTTGAAGGGTTTGGAGGGTTAAGAGGGTTTGCAGGGTTTTAAGGGGTTATGAGGGTTTGAAGAGTTTAGAGGGTTAAGAGGGTTTGAAAGGGTTAAGAGGGTTTGAAGGCTTTGGAGGGTTTGAAGTGTTTAGATGATTGAGAAGGTTTGAAGGGGTTAAGGGTTATGAGGGTTTGAAGAGTTTGAAGGGTTAAGAGGGTTTGAAGGGGTTAAGAGGGTTTAAAGGGTTTAAAGGGTTTGGAGGGTTTGAAGGGGTTAAGGGTTATGAGGGTTAACGATTATGAGGTTTTGAAGGGTTTATGAGCTAGCCTAGATTATCAAAGTGTAAATAATAATTATTTATTCATAATCATGAAATTATATTAAGTATAAAAAATAACTATGTAATTATTCAAAGTGTTAGAAGGTTATATAGTTTTAAAGGGTTACACATTTAGACGGAAAGAGTGTTTTAAAGGGTTAGATGATTTTGAACATATCAATCTCACAATTTCTCCCACATAAAACACACAACAAACCAAATTAACAATCTTACAAATCTGGTTAGACTATGCAAATAATAAATAATTGACCAACAAAATATTTCTCAATCTCATCAATTGTAATCTTCAATCGACACTTTCTACATGGACACAGATGACAAAAATCACTAATATTAGCCATCACAAAGTCAATGAATCGCCGAATCTCTTCAAAATAACGACTGTCGGCTCTTCCAAAGTGAATCCAAGTTTGTCCATATCAAACTCACAATCCATCCTACATAAAACACACAACAAACCAAATTAACTATCTCACAAATCATTTTTAGACTATGCAATTAATAAAAAATTAAACTACAAATTGTTTAAATTATAATGTGACATATTGTATATAGTATCTATTACGTTGCAAATAGTTTTGTCGCCTGGAATTTCATGTCGCGTTAGGTCTGGTCTCTCCAAATAACAGAGGAAGCGACCACAACCCGACATGTACACCCCTAGCTAATTCTGACTAATTATAGATCCATGTGGATCTGCGAAAAGAGAGGATGGATTAAAGTTTGTAAATAAGCATGTGAGGATCTATATATGTGAGAAAATAACAAAGCAAACGAGTTGGTGTGAAAAGGTAAAGGCGCCGTACAAACGAGTTTGGTGTGAAGCTTTAATGCACGTATGACCAACTTCCTATGAGACAGTTTTATTTTTGTTGCGAAACATATTTGTCACTTTTGATTAAAAGCAACATATAAAATGGTGTCCCAAAGATACTTGTCACTTTTCATGTCTATAGCAACACTATTTAATCCATCGCGCGAAATTTGTCGCTTCACCGTATCTGTGTGACATCGTCTTAAGCAACACCGATATTGTGTTACGTATTACAAGTGCGACAAAGGGTCGCGCAACATGCGACATTTGGTCGCTATAGTATAATATTTGTGTAGTGAATACCATTGTTCCAAAAGGGTCAGTAAATCATTCACTGAAGGTTGCACGTATACATCAATATTCTTTTTTGGATTCACCGATCTTGATATCAAAATTGTTAGTCGTATAAATCGAGCCTTCATACACATCCAATAGGGAGATTGTAAGGGGTGATCATGGCTGGCCAAATAGAGTATAATTTGACTGACATGCCGAAAGGAGTGAAATTGCCAGAGCACAAACCAAGCCGCACATTTCTGTATTCTGCTGCAAAGTCAAGATAACATGCATCGAAGTGCTTAAGATCCCCCATCTCATGGATGTACCATTCTTACGTCGCTGGATGAACCTGTTGGGTGCCAAGACATATATACCGCTGTTATTGGAGTTAAGTGCAATCTCTGCAATTTTTGAATAACAGGGAGGTAAATATAGATGGGAGCTGTTATTCGCACCCCCCACGATAAAAAACTCATGACGAGTTTACGGAAATGTCCCTTAAAATATACGCAACGGTTTCTTTAAAACCGTTGCGTATAAGCCCACCATACGTAACGTTTTCAAATAAAACCGTTACGTATGGTGGGTGGGCCTATACGCAACGGTTTCAAATAAAA
>JAWWMW010001298.1:10887-27241 GCA_035048345.1 Echeveria elegans
ATTATTATATTGAAGAGGCCATATGCTTAGTAATTTAGTTTTGCAGCAAATACATAGGTCGTCGTCTAAAGATTACAAGGAATGTCTTCGCCAGATTTTCCCTCCACTCAGCCACATGTTCTGTTTTTACTTAACTAAATAAAGCCCACTAGCTATGGCATACTGTCATCTACAAAGTTACCCGAACAACTAGCTTTACACTTTTAAAATGCATTTTAATCTCATAAGTTAGAAAGTACCAGCCAATGAAGATACACATGCCCTTATGATATAACCAAAGAACACGATTAACCGCAATTTGACCATTGAAGCATCTGATTCTACAAAACGGAGGGGCATAACCATAGATCGTTATTTGGTCATTTTTTTGAAATGACAAAGATTTCACAGCAGCAATTAATCAAGTAAATTGAAAGGGAAAAATAGCTACGCATCCAAGCTGAAATAAATGATCAAGAGGATTGTTCATACATTCGAAATATGAGAAGATTATACCTAACTATTATCCATCTACAAAATTAATATTTTCATAAATCGAAATCTGTAAGCTAAGTCACTATAAGCACCAAAACAGCACAACTCATCACACACAAGTAAAGATTATGGCCTATACACAAAATCAACTGACGAAACGAAATCCAGAAATCTAACGAGCATTGCATTTGAATTGAAACACGAAAACTGTAGGACGAGGACGAGTATACTCACCGAGTTGAGTTGAGTCGGTTCGAGGCCGAGCCATAGCTAAACCTTTCGTCTTGTACCGATCCGAAATATCCGCAGAGACGATTCAACCGTTACCCACCCCGTACCAGGGCTTGCGACTTTTTGGCCCCTTAATGGGCTTTCTTTTGGGCCCCTTGCTGGGTTCTGATTCGATATGGTTGACGGTTGTAGTTTTTTGTTTTTGTTTCCAAGTACCGCACCATTTATTTTAAACTAGTCTTTTTTGATGCACAGTCCAAACGTCTGATTACATTTAAAATATGTAATTGTAAAAAATAATCGATAAACTAATAGATAAGTATGAAAATTTTAAAATGAAATGAAAAATATAACTGCCAAAAAGCACTCTCCAATTACATATAAGGAAATTCATGAATTTAAATGTATTTGCTTTTGGATTGTCTTCATTCCGTCATAGAGTTGTGGATGCTTTGTGTTGCGTTTGTGGTCCGATGTGGATACATTGTCTTGTCATATGAAGTGTTGTTGTGGAAAGTCGATCGTCGCAAGATGCAAAAATAGGTAACAATTTTTATTATGAAAGTTAATATGTATGAATACGATATGTAAAACCCATTGAATATCACCTTGTATAAAAAAAAAAAAAAATCAAAACTCATCAAAATATATATACTTTGTGGCTTGAAGACACGTTTTGAGAATGGGTCAGGCAGACGCATGAGACTCATTAAATAATAAAATGGGCAGGTGACACAAGTGTGTGTGTGTGTCTCTAGTCTTTTAAAATGTTCTAATCTTGACATGTACATGTATTTTACCTATAAGAAGGGTTGACCTAAAAATGTTTGAAGTGGCCATTTGGTATAACTAAGCAGGATTTGTAATTTAATAGTATGTTAAATGGGATATATGCTCAATACAACTTGAAGTGCATTGTGTGTTAGTTATACATTTCGCTAAACACCAATATGACAATTTTCACATCAGTCTGATTTAATAGACAATTGCTGTATTTATAGGAACATAGAAAAGCGATTAACCAATAGAAATACGACCAAAAAGTTGATCAAAACAGTAAAAGATACATATTGACATTCCCATCATTTGGAAAATAAAGGATTTATTATCCTCTAAAGTTTCATGTCATAAATTGCATTCCACGAGCAGTTTCCTAATTGTGTATAATTTTAGAATTTTTGGGCTTGATATAATATATGAAGAAAAACCATCCGCCTTGAATATTGGAACATTTAATTGAAGTAAAAATAAAAAAATCATGCAAAAAATGAGTATGATATTCCAAGCACATGCCCATACTCTTGAGCACATTAATTTCATCATGATAGTTTCGAAAAAAGTTTATTGTATAAAAATTACGGAAGGGAATGAGATGAAGTAGTGTCCATAGTCAAATGTAAGTTGTAATCTGGTGCGGAAGTTTTTTTTGTTCATTCCGTCTGGCAAGGAGATGATAAGTTGTGTTTGTGATTGTTGCCGTGTCGATGTTTGTGAAGTAGCGTCCAAGTCTTGATGGAGGTGCTTAATGAACAATGATTTAAACTTTAAATGAGGATTATGTACAAGACATTAGCTATATTAGATAAATTATTCTAGTACTAATGTATCCATCTTCCATTAAAAAAAGTATAGTTTTGACAAAGAAATTATACGTTATAAATTAATTTAACATTTAATAAAATACTTTTCACTATATATATTTCAGTATGAATTTGATTTTCCCTTTGCAAATACTACTGGCATTGTATAATGAACTTTGTTGCATAAAAAGATAAAATCATATTACAAAATTAGTTTATTACTAAATCTAAACCTTATCCAAATTATTAATTAATCAATCAAATCGTATGTACAAATTCAACCTTCCCGTACGGATCGAACCCCGAATCGGACCAATCAGACCGGTCCGGACCGATTCAATAAGCCAAACAGTGCCTTAAAAATTCCATCGCTGTTGCTGTCCTCTCTCTCTCTAAAAAACCATCGAAGAAGCATTTTTCATTTATATTTTTCTGCATACAATATTTCACTTTCTCTCACACAAGTCTTCACAATTCAACCTCTCCCTCTCCCTCTCGCGTCGCGTATCATATATACATGAAAGCCTCGTCTCCGTTTTCCATAAAGTACGAATCTTTATCCACACAAACCTCTACTTCCACTCCCACCACGCCGCTCTGCCTCTCCCCTGTTCTCGTTCTGTGTTTTTTTTTATATATATGGTTTCTTTGGTTTGTTGAAACTGTGAATGAATCGAGTTAGAATAGATGCGTTTAACGAGTTGTGTATTTGATATCAGGGCTGTCTTGTAACGTGTGGCTGTGAAATGTCTGGTGACTCTAGAAGCTCTTCTTCGATGGAGGTTAGTTTCGTCTGACTCTTGGTTTAGTATATTATTACATACTGATACAGATACTGCTTTGTTATTCGTAGATGATGGACTCAACTCAGTTTTGTGTTTTTGTGTTCATTATCTGCATGTGTGTGGTTTGTTTGTCTCCGGTTGTGTAATGTGAAACTGGGTTGCTGTTTCATTTGGGGCTGAGTTTGATTTTTTTTTCCTGTGTTTGGTGGAATTGGGGTTGAGTTGTTTTTGTTGTTGGATGTGTTGATGCTGGTGCTGCTGCTAAGGGTTTAAAGGGTGGATTTGGTGCGGGGTGTAGCTAGGTTTGGGGTCTGGGGTTTGAGATTTGAGACTTTGGATTGGGATTGTCGTGGGAGTGGCTTGGATTGTTAGGTTTCATGTTTGTGTTTTCTTTGTTTTTTTTCTCTTTTTGTTTATTCGGTGGCTTAGATTTGGGGATCAGCTTTTCATATATTTTTTGTTGTAGAAACTGTTGATAGATCAGGCTGCCTATGTTCATTAGCTTGATAGATAGGGGGCAGTTCATTACTCTGGATTGGGATTCAATGGGACAACATTGGATTTTTTGTGTGTGGCTTGCACGGTTTGTTTTGGCGCTGCGCTGAGTTAAGCCCTTCAATATGTGCTTTGTGATGTGTCTTTGGTATCACGACATCTATGGATGTCAAAAGAGCTGATGAATGTCTACATTTATAGAAAATGTATTTGGTGTTGAACGCAACGGATTTTGTTGATATTCATTTATAGCGTGATTCATCAAGTTACATAATGTGGTGTGACCTGACAGATAACTCTTAATGATATGCGCAAAAACATGGAACACGCGGCAGACCCAACTGAGGAATGCTTCTTACCTGGCGTGTCTGGAGAGCCAAAGACGTGTCCTCGTGTTGGAGTTGAGTACCAGGCTGTAATTCCTGATATGCTAGAAGAAAATGAGTGCTCAAAACCAAATGCTGCGAAAGTTAATAAAGCTGTTGATGATTTGTTGCCAGCATTGACTATACCTCTTATGTGGGCTCCTAATAAGACTAGAGACGAAGAGAGTAGTAGAGCTCTCCTTGGTCAGGCTGACCCATACGCCGAAGAAAATGAGGTTGTCCTAAATAGCGAAAATGGCAGCATATTGACTGCCCAGACGGACAATGTTGACACTAGACTGAAAGTAGACAAAATGAAACTCAACGCAGCTTCAGGTAAAGGCAGTGAGACGGTATTAGCCAAAGAAGGAAAGGATTTGTTTCCTCTCCCTGGGACTCCGGACGAGCATTGGAGTGAGTTTGAGCTTGATTCGTTTCTTCTAGCTCTTTATATCTTTGGAAAGGACCTTTACCTGGTGAAAAAATTCGTCGAAACAAAGAAGATTCAAGATGTTATATCTTTTTACTACGGACGATTTTATAAATGCAGCAAGTACCAACGGTGGGCTAAGTGCCTCAGATCCCGCAGTAGAAAAAGCATACATGGGCAAAGAATGTTTACTGGGGCTAGAAAGCAGGAGCTTTTCTCACGTCTTAACCGTCACATTTCAGAGGAAACTTCTAACAAACTGGCGGAGGTAAGTTCTTTAGTTTTCTTGTTGCAGATTGTCTGGTGTTTCCAGTCAGCATACGGTTCTGAGATAACAGAATGTGTCTTTCAAAGACATACTATTCATGAATGACTGTAAATCTGGTGGCAGCTTTAGGGAACTTTGTGTAGTGCTCCATTCTAGCAATGTTGTTTCGAAGCTGTAGTGTACTTGAAATGATATTTATCTGATGCCTGGTATGTGGTATATAAATTTCTTTAGCAGTTACTACATTATCATTAATAATTATTCTAATTTTTTTTTAAATTTTAAGTACGCTGTATGATTCGGAAAACAGGAAATTCTAGCAAAAATGAAAACCTGAATGCCATAATGCTCAATAATCGACTTTGCGTAATCTGTTTTAGTTGACTGATCATTTGTTTTGCCTTTTAGTAATTTGTTTACTTATTTATCTTTCTGTTGTATTGTCTTTAGCTGAGCATTATTCTGCTGCGGTGTCATGCGCAAAATTTATTGACCATTTTCGAATTTAACACCAGCATGGTACATCAGTACTCAGTTCTTTGATTTTGTGAGTGATAGTTGAAGGAGCTTTAGTTAACTGACTGACTTATAGACGGTTGTCTTTGCTGTATACTCTCATACCAGTATCTGCTAATAATAAAAGCTTCGGGTCAGTTTGAAGTTTACCTGATTTATATCTATCTTTCTGCATGCTACTATGTCATGTGTCATTTGGGTTTAGTTTCAGTTTAGTCTTCAGTTAATTGGTATTGCTCAAAGATATTTTACTTGTACGTTACTGTGATGCCTGCTTCTACTCAGTATATCGGCTAGTGTAGATAGAAAAGCTTATGGGTTAGTTCAAATAATAAAATGTTTCATGTATCAGGCTTCTAAGATGTTCAAAGAAGATGGGATGTCATTTGAAGACTATGTGTTCACATTAAAGGATCTTGTTGGAACAAAACTGCTTATAGAAGTAGTAGCAGTTGGTAAAGGAAAGCAAGACCTTACTGGTATTGCTGCAGAGCCCCTAAAGCTAAATCGCAGTGTTTCAGTTCGTAGAGAAACACAGAAAGACAAAGGTTTGTCCTCTCTATCTTGTAAAGAGATCGCTGAGCAGCTAACAAGTTCACGCCTAAGCAAAACCAAATCAAATGATCTCTTTTGGGAAGCTGTTTGGCCTCGTCTTTTAGCTGGAGGATGGCATTCCGAGCAGCCTAAGGATCAACATCAGTTGGTTTTCCTAATGCCAGGCATTAACAAATTTAGGAGGAACAAACATGTCAAAGGGCAACATTATTTTGATTCTGTGAGTGATGTACTTAACAAAGTCGCTTTGGATCCACGGATTCTCGAGCTGGAGGATGAAAAGGAGAAAATAAGTGAGCAGGAAGAAAATCACTCGGGAGAACAAGATGTAGACTTGCCGAACAGAAAACAAAATGGCTACCTGAACATGTGTAACTCCGATCAAAGAAGAAATGAGGTGGAATTTATGATTGTGGATACCAGTAAGCGCCGAGGGTCTAAGGTTAAATTGATGCAATCTCTACTGGTTCACCCTGCAGATATGTCAAGCTCGTCTTCTGCCTGCAGTGGAAGAGACAGTTCATCTGAAAAATCAGATGGCGAAGTAGAAGAAACCCAACCCACAAAATCTTTGAAATATGCGTTTGATAGAGAATCATGTGCTGGCAGGTACTCCCTGATGGATAATGGCATTGGGTCTTCGAAAAGGCAGAAGATTGATAACGCCAATGTAAAGAAAAGGAGCTCAAAGAAACTTCGCCTAGGGGGAAAATCGAAGTCAAGGCAGCCAAGGTATTTATCTCTGCTAAAAAGGCATCAGGCAAATGCAGCTGGCCTTGAGGATTCAAGTGAGGTGGCTGAAAGGAAAATTGACAGACCCATCATTCTATGCTTGCGGAATCCTTATAAGGTGAATGAAAATAAGCAGTGTCACAAATTTATGGATACACAGATATCACCTCCGAATTCATCACACTCAGTAAGTGTTAGCTCACACTGGCCTCTGCAAAATTCATCTTGTAGAGGGGCCGAGGGGAGTGCATATATGGTATCTGAGAAGTTCAAGGAAATGGGAAGACCTCTCGAACAGCCTTTACGTAACGCAGTGGTTGACTTGAACATACCTCAAGTCCCACATGATGTTGAAACAAATCATGATATGATCCATAATTCCCATTGTACATCTTCCTTGGCTGAAAATACTAGTCTGGTCGGTACGCACAATGGTACCTTTCAAAGCCTTCCACCTTCAACTTATGAAATGCCTCAGCCAGTCAGCGGGTCTAGTGTAGAGCAAAAGCAGCTGTCAACAACCCATCAAGAACAGCTGCAGCCAAAAATTCAGCAAAAGCAACAGCTGCCAATAATACCTCAGGAGCAACTGCAGCCTACACCTGCGCATGACCAGGAGCCTAACATGTCTGGTCGGAGGCAGAGCACTAGGAACCGACCTCTAACCACTAAAGCATTGGAAGCTATTGAATCCTCTTTTATTGAAATAAAAAGGAAAAGAAAATCTACGGACAGCTTGACCTTTGGGCCTTCTCGACGACAACGTGGGAATTCTGTGTCAAACTCAACCTCAGATAGTGGCATTCGAAGCAATGAGATGACAACAGGCACCATAACCGAAGATGAAAGCCCAACTAAAAAAAATCAGAAAATGAACTAGTACAATTGGTACGTCTCGAACTTCATTCCATAGCTCATTTTAACTAAACTCATATATCATATAAGTTTTTTTTTTCTTTGAATCTGCTACTGTCTCTAGTTGTGTTTCACACCTGGTGTGTACTAACTGCAGATACCTCATAACTGATCCGATCTACCGCCAAGCATTTTATCTCCATCCGTCAAAGGTGAAACCACTACTTCGTTTACAGTAAGTACAGTGAGTCTTTTTGCATCTCTTACCTTAAACAATTATCAATCATGTGCATAGGTTATACAGTTACCAGTTTTGTGTTATAAAAAACTCCTTTTGTGGTTGGAAACTAGGACCTTCCTAGTTACCATGGAAAACCATGTTGACCATTATCAGTCTTTGACTTCCAGTTTGTTGTTGTACTCACTCTTACATGATTATATGGGATTTATATCACATCACCTTATTTTTGGTAACATATTTTTGTTGCACAGTTTTAAAAGTGTCCATTAACAACTTCAGGTAACCGGTATAAAATGTCGAGTATGATTATGTGATCGTGCATGACACTAGCATGATATTAGTAGCTGTCTAGAAAACGAAATTGCCTTTCGAGATCCATCTTCTTCTTCCTCGTTTTTTCTTAGTCAATAAAGCTTTTGAAAGTCTTGTGCGGAATTTTTATTTACTGGGGCCTACAGATTTTTTTTTTCGCTATGTATTTTCTGCTCATCATTGCTGCCTTTAGGCTGTATCCCAAACTATTCTCCTCTGCATTTTTAGATCAGAAAGTATAGGTTGTTAAAAAAAAATACCAGGTTACCAGGCAGGATCTATATATTTTACATCTGATGGCGAAAACAGAAATTAAGGTGCGGCTAACGACTTTCCTTAGTCTTTCCGCAACTCCATATTATGTGAAAAACAAACAACTGAATCTCAAAATCAAGCTCGACTGGATGACTAAATTTGTCTCGTCTTAGAAGATAGTTTAGTGCGACTAAACTTGTTTACACACTTCCCATTAAACAACTTCCAACAATGTCATCATCAATAAAAACAAGTGAAATTCTTCACTATTTTTATCAACGCATAACACTCTGCATGAAATACCTTAACGACCGTCTTCAAGCCTTGGACATATCTAACCTGTTAATTAAAACCTTCCTTACATAAATGATACTATAACTAAAACTACGTAACATGACAATATTGGTGTAAATATAAATTTGAGGATGCTTATGTCTTGTTCTTGTTGGGTTGACGTTCCATTTCATCGATCACATCGACTAAAGCTCGATTAAACCAAGGCGTTTCTTCGATAATTCAGTGTTTTTTTTTAGAACTATGTGTCATGATCGGTTAGGTACTAATATTTAAGCATGCTTAGGGTTTAAAAAACTAGAGGATGGAGTTAAGATAATTCGTTCCAAATGTGAGACAGGAGAGTCCTTACTTGGTTTCTTTCATTGAATATTCTAACTTGTGTCCTCTTGTTGCTTCCCTTTCCTTATCAGCCACCCTATTTGGCTTTTCTTGCATTTACCATCCGCATGTTTGAGTTTCATTTAATCTATTTTTGATGAGACTCAAATTCAACAAATGTTTAGCAATGACTAGAACTAGAACTTTTCTTTTGTCTTTGTATATTTTTTGTTCGGGTTAATTCGACATTAAGGGATGCAAATCCCCTTGAAATCTACATTTTCTGATACATACAACTAACCGTCAAATTGATATTTAAATATCATTGTCGAGATAGAAATTTCATCAGACTATCGTCCCTAATAACATACGCTAAATATCATTTCTGACTATCATCAGTCCAACTACGATGCTCTTTCACAACATTCTTAGACAAAGAGTAAATCAAAATGCAGAAATAAATAAATATTAGTATCACAGATATCTACATGATTAACATGACAAAATACATAAAATACGTATTTACCGTAGACAAATTAATGTTTTTTTTTAATTGATGTAGACAAATTAATGTTGATTAAATTGCGAACATAGCAGTGGCAGTATCGTAAATATCGATCGATTCGGAGGTCGAATTTGAAAAAATTATTGTCCAATGATCAGTATATATATAACTATAGAAAAGCCAAATTAAAGTGAAGACCAAATTTCCTAACTCAATGTTTAAGTTCTGTTGTCACCAGAAAATGTGATGCACTTTTCTCTACTCATTGTCGTCTCCTGATCATCAAACAACTTGACTTTCACACCTTCTCTTCCTCCAAAATTCCATACCCACCTTCATCACTAATTTACCTAAAGATCGACTGATCGAGCAGTATGTCCCACGTTACCGGAGAAGACAATGGGAGCTTCACCACGGCCGCAAACTCAGGTGATCAAGAAGATGAAGTGCATCATCAAAACCAACTAAACCTTCAAGTTGCTGCAACTAGTATTAGCAATGACTCTGTGCGATTACCTCCTTTAAAAAAGAAGCGGAATTTGCCTGGAACACCCGGTAAGCGACTTTCTGGAATTTTGATCATTGTAGGTTGTAGGAATTTCAGAAAAAAGGATCATAAAGCCGAGATTATTTAATTGTCTTGGTGTTCTTTGCATGAAATCATCCAATGAATTTATTAGTAGATGGTGATGAGGATGATGATGTGATAAGAACAAAAAGGTTCCAATAATTGATTTCATTCAACAACAAAAGAAGGTGACAATAATTGACTCCAGCTATTTAGTATTCGCTTGTTGTTGGTCTTCTTTAGTTTAGTACTAGTATTTGCTGATGTACAAGGTTATGCATTTTAGTGTCTGAAAATTTCTATATACTATAAAACTGATGGTTCGGATATTCTGATTTTAGATCCGACTGCCGAAGTGGTCGCACTATCTCCAACAACGCTAATGGCAACAAACCGTTTCGTGTGTGAAATTTGTAACAAAGGGTTCCAAAGGGATCAAAATTTACAGTTGCACAGAAGAGGTCACAATTTACCATGGAAACTGAGACAAAGGACTAGTACAGATGTGAAAAAGAGAGTGTACATTTGTCCCGAGTCGAGTTGTGTGCACCACAATCCGGCTCGAGCCTTGGGAGACTTGACCGGGATCAAGAAACATTTTAGTAGAAAACATGGAGAAAAGAAATGGAAATGTGATAAGTGTTCTAAGAAATATGCAGTTCAGTCTGATTGGAAAGCTCATCAGAAGACTTGCGGAACTAGGGAATATAAATGTGACTGCGGCACTATTTTTTCAAGGTTCGTCCCATTTCTTACTCAAAAGTTCAGACTTGTTATAATTCAATTTACTTTATTTATTTTATTTCATTTGCGCGAATTGAGTAAGTAAAAGTGCCATTCAAGTTATTCTGACACCGACGGATTTGATGGGTGTATGTGTAGGAGGGACAGCTTCATTACGCACAGGGCATTTTGCGACGCATTAGCGGAGAAGAACAACAAGTTGAACCAAGGACAAGTAGGGAAAAACGTAACCGGATCAGAAGTTGGCGGCCAGATACAACAAGTTCAGGAACTAATGTCATCATCGGTTACAGATTTCGGGTCATTTGATCCGAAGAACCCATTGAAATCCATACCCCAAGAGCTCGTACCGATGCCCTTTAAACAGATGATGAATCCAAACAACATGTTTTCAACCAGCTCATGTGCGCTTTACCCCAGTCAACGCGGACATTCGTTGTCATCTTCAGCCGCAAGCCTTCAGCTTAGCTCCAACGGCTATTTACAAGACTCAAAGTTTGGAGGCTCTATGACTGCCAATGCTTATACTTCAGCAACCGCTCTGCTGCAAAAGGCCGCACAAATGGGGGCGACTGCTAGCAATACTATAAACTCTCCAATGATGCAGAAGAGCTACAATCTGACGGGCTATGTACCCATGTTCGAAAACCATCAGCGTCAACAACAGCGGACTTTCTTTGAGACTAATCAGCAAATGCTGGAGGCAGTCAACAACGGAAGCTCGACCAGTATGAATGATCAGATGAGTATGTTTAACAGTCTTTTCATGGACGATCACAATCAAGGTCATAACAATATTGAACAAGACCAAAGCGGCAGTGCTGGCAAGAACACTTCCATACCGACAGTTGATTTCTTGGGCATGGGAGGGTTAAGACCATCCAATTCTCATCAGCAGCAACAACATCAGAAAAGGGTGATGCAGGGGATGAATGGAGTTCCTATTCAACACGACATGGAAAAACCGACGTGGGATATTTAGCATATTGCTCAATCAGAATCAGCCTTCATTTGGCATACTGTTTTGCTTTCCCTTCTTTAAGAAATTTGAATACCACCATTACAGACTTATGTGTCCCAGTAATAATATATAGTCTGTTGATCCACATCCGCCTCTCTATTAGTAAAAGAGTAATTTTTAGTTTATCTTAAGTTACACAAGTATAACTCGCAATGTAAGATTTTTGGATCTCAGCTGATCTGAACTTGGATCTTTGTAATTGTAATGCCATTGCCAGACTAATTATAGGCAACAAATACAGCAAAGTCAACGTAAGTTGGCGTCTTTGTAGGCATGTGATTAGAAAGAAATTTAATGTCACTTTGAAGCTACTTAACTAGTAATCTTACATATCAAAAGCCATCAAATTCAATGCCATTTTTTATTATATTTATAATCGTGCCACATTTTACGCCAACAAAATTCCATATTTTGATTATTTTTACATCTAATTTTCCACTAATACATTGGCATGTGAAAATAATTTTACCACAAATAAAATAATATTCCATGTCTCACGTTAGTTATAGGAAATCAACAAGTTTACGTTATTAATAAGATCTTGATTTTTGTTTTCACATAACTGAATATATAAACCGTCCAACGCGAAGAAGACTCTTCTCACCGCCACCGTTTCCGGCGACTGCTCTACACTCAACTATTCAACCGAATCTGAATCTGACCCACGTACTAAATCTCCATTTCAACCTCAAAGTTCACATCTTTCCGCAACCATGGCTTCGGAGTTGATCCACAGACACCACGACGAGATTCGTCCGGAATCGAACACCAATCCAATTGCCGAAGACAAGTCCTCAAAAACCCACCAAACCCGTATCCCCAAACCGATCCTTTATCTTCTGAACGAACAGCGTCTTGTGTTTCTGTTAATCGGAATCGCAATCGCAGCGCTCGTCTTCACATTTTCAAACCCTACACATCATCATGTTGAACAAATCACTCCTTTCCAGATATCAAGTTACAAAATTGATGATCGGGTTGGGTATAGTGGAGGAATTGGGGCGTTGGTGAGGACGGGAGGGAAATTGCCGTTAGGGTTGAAGAGTAAGGGATTGAGGATTGTGGTTACTGGTGGTGCTGGATTTGTTGGAAGTCATCTTGTTGATAGGTTGATTGCTAGAGGTGATAGTGTGATTGTTGTTGATAATTTTTTCACTGGTAGGAAGGAGAACGTGATGCATCATTTCGGAAATCCAAGGTTTGAGATGATTAGACATGATGTTGTTGAGCCGATTTTGTTGGAAGTTGATCAGATCTATCATCTAGCTTGTCCTGCTTCGCCAGTGCATTACAAGTTCAATCCCGTCAAAACTATCATATCCTTTTTCCATGTTTATATTTAGATGGGGTGTTGATTTGTTTAATGATTTGTGTGAGAATGTTTTGTGGTTGAGTCTTTTTGGAATATGTTTGCCTTGACTTTTGATTGTTGGGGGATTTCACAAGACGAATGTGGTTGGGACATTGAATATGCTGGGACTGGCGAAAAGAGTTGGTGCGAGATTTCTGCTGACAAGTACTAGTGAGGTTTATGGTGATCCGTTACAGCATCCACAGGTCGAGACTTACTGGGGAAATGTGAATCCTATCGGTGAGTCGGTGTAGATTTGGATTTCGTTCCTGATGAATTTGTTAGATTTAGAGGTTCCATGGTGTCTGGGTTGGCCAGAATTGGATTTATTTTAACTTTTAAGTACCGATCACTGCATGTGCATTTAACAGCTTAGTTTTGAAATGAGATTCATTGTGAATTTTGGTTCTCTATTTTCAGGTGTTAGGAGTTGTTATGATGAAGGAAAGCGTACTGCGGAAACATTGACCATGGACTACCATAGAGGTGCCGGAGTTGAGGTTAGCAATATTAATGCTGGGAATGGTATCATTATGTAATCATTATTCGAATTGAGTAGGGTTTTGCGAATAGACATGGGTATTGAATTTAATAAAGAGAATTTAATAGAATGGGGTATTGGGTAGATATGATTTTGATGGATGAATGGGCGTGCTATGTATGCACATCATATTTACTTGCAAATTGCAACGTGGAAAATGCTGATTTGAGAGCGTTCATTTATGTTTTAAGGTGAGAATTGCTAGGATATTCAATACCTATGGACCACGAATGTGCATTGATGACGGACGTGTCGTTAGCAACTTTGTTGCGCAGGTAACCTTCCCTTTATATGGATTTACTGATCGGCAACACACTAGTCTTTAACATTTTGTTAAGTGGGTATGGTGATTTGGTTTTTACATGCAAGTACAAAATTTAAATTGCAGGCTTTGAGGAAAGAGCCCATGACTGTTTACGGAGATGGTAAGCAGACAAGGAGTTTCCAGTATGTGTCTGATCTGGTAAGTGTCACAGAAAGAGTTACTGTCAAAAGCAATGTCATTTTCTGTATAATGATTCCAAAGATAGTGTGAATAATGCTCACTGTTTCCAAGTTGTTAGCCTTGTTAGTGAACTTTACTTCGTTTATTCGAAAGTTAATTTGTTAGTTAATATTGTGGTTGTAGATTAGCTAATGTTTGATATTCTGCAAAAGATAAGAGTGTAATATATGTCAACTTAACAGGTAGAAGGCCTCATGCGCCTGATGGAAGGAGAGCATGTAGGCCCATTCAATCTTGGAAACCCGGGTGAATTCACCATGCTTGAATTAGCTCAGGTATATTTATTCTCACTTCAGGATGTACAGCCTAAGATCATATACGAGAATATATTTTATGGACTTCTGTCATGCGTTCATTCCTTGGTCTACAAAATATATATACTTGAGACCACTCAAATAAATGACGCAACTACTAAAATACGGCTACACAGGTTGTTCAAGAGACAATAGACTCAAATGCAAAGATTGAATTTCGCCCCAACACAGAAGACGACCCACACAAGAGAAAGCCTGACATCACAAAAGCAAAAGAACAACTAGGATGGGAACCCAAAGTCGCCCTTCGCAAGGGTCTTCCTCTCATGGTTCAGGATTTCAGGCAGCGGATATTTGGGGATCAGAAATCACAGGCTAGCAACACAGATTAAGTCTCCTAATCTATGTTCATAATGTTCTAGTAAAAGTGAATCGCTTCCTCCTTGAGTCATAGCATAGCAACTGCAGTACCTCGCGCTATCGGCCCCATTACTCGGACATCTTACGTTTGGAAAATTTTACAAGTTGTCAGAAGCTTAGCACCCCGCAAGATCTCGACATTAAATAAATTCCTTGTACACATTTATCATTTACTGTTTACATTGTGTGGCTAGTTTTTGCTAGTTCGTCCGTTTGGTTGTAAGAAAATATAATATATAGAAAAAAGTTGATGGAAATTTTAAAGAATATGATTTTTATGGAAAATTTAAAGAAAAGTTTTAAAGAATGTTTTGTTGTTAAATTTTTATTTTTCTTTGAGTAATCAAACACATACCTTCATAATTCACTACTTTATCTGTTTCAACCCTTTATTTTTTCCACTCATTTTCCGTTAAACCTTGTTTTAAATAGGTGTAAAAACAAATCTCAGTTGCCACAAACGAGCTAACCGTGTTCCAAATTTAAAAACTAAAATAATGTGGTCCGTCCAGACTCCAGTGCAAAGATATTTGCACCAAAATACAAGAAGGATGGATTGTTGATCGACTACACAACTCAACCTTCACAGAGGTCACAAAATGTTTATTTCTGTATAAATTATATGAGGGAATATTATTATGTATATAAGGCAGGGGTTGATGTGCATCGATGAAACTCAGTGTTAATTATGGGGACACTTCAAATTCGAGCCACATGCAATATGGACTTGTTAGTTTTCGTGCAGCATAATGATTTACCCCTAAAGGGTTCAAAAGATACATGTACTAGTTGATTCAAATAATTTTTATATATGAACTCTAAACCCCGTACTCTAAAATATGTTGAAAATTTTAAAATACCGAAAATTGAGGTAGATTGTTCAAAGAGAGAAATAGATACAGTTGCACTCGATCTATCTATTCATATAAAAGAATAGTCACCATCAACACATTATTAAATAGGTATTGCCCAAATTACATTTGATTATACAAATAATTACCAACTTATTATTAATAAAAATTAAAAATTAAAAATCAAAAATATAGCGTGAAACGTTGAAAATTTTGAGGAGAAATCAATGAAAATACAGGAAAAAATTAAAAGATACATATTCGAAAGAGATTTATAGAACGAGACAATAAAAACTTATCATCCAAATTTTCGTCGGAACCACGGCAAAACGCTAATATGCACTAAAACATTACTTACAGAGCATATTAGGCGGTACATTGCAGCAAACTTTAACGCACTATTCTGACTAATAGTACAATTTTTTTTACTGAAAAATAGAATCGCAAAAAATATGATTAAACGAGCTCTAAAATAAAACTGACTCTTTTGACCGGGCCAATAAAAAGTCAACACTCAGACTCAGCAGCCACCGAACAGCCAAACTAATGCCCCCATTCAAGCCACGTGTACGATCGTAACAACCTCTCAGCTCATATCAACGGCCGCGGTTTTCGTCTCAACTCGTTGGAGGTTCGCCACTTTCGCCGGCAACTAAATATCTTTATTTTATCTTACTCATCTGAAATTCTGACTATTCCAAAGGCCAATATTGTCATTCACATCAAACTCACTACGTGTCCTCATCCAATTGGCTCTTCTTACAACGCAAGCGGGTTCCGGTTTCTGATTTATTTCGATGAAACGACGAAACGCTTTGTTTATAAAAACCCTAACAACACTGACTCCTTCTCCACGCATTCTGTTCATCAGCCGCTCATTGAATT
>JAWWMW010001298.1:27341-39235 GCA_035048345.1 Echeveria elegans
TATTTTTTCAAATTAAAAATAATATGCAAATGTAATTAATTAATTAATTTTCAATTTTCAATTCAGTTTAGTTCATTTCAATTCAGTGCAGTTTCAGTTCATGTCAAAAGAACAGACGCGGAACTTGATCTTCCAAAGCGACGTCGTAGCATGTGATTAATTGGGCCATATACCAGCCCATTTAGCCCAGTGTTCTAAACTGAACAGGCATGTGGGTCTGCGTATAAACATAGAAACATCTTCTTCACATTTGAAACCCTAATTGGTCGCCGGAGCCGTCAGCGCGGATAGTAAATCGTAGCAATGGTGAGCCGACAACCAATTCCATTTTCCACAATCATCTCACGTAATACTGAAATTAAAGCTTCAATCTTTTTTTGCGCTTTTTGTAATTTAGGGTATCGATTTGATCGCCGGAGGTAAGAGTAAGAAGACTAAGAGGACTGCACCCAAGTCCGATGATATCTACCTGAAGCTTCTCGTCAAGGTAATCGATAGATTCAAACGCATTAGTATTGATTTTTACGGCTATTTGATGTGTTGTTGCTGTATTATGATTTTTGGATTAGCTTTACCGATTTTTGGTAAGGAGAACGGGTAGCAAATTCAATGCTGTGATACTGAAGAGGTTGTTTATGAGCAAGGTTAACAAACCTCCTCTATCACTCTCTCGCCTTGTCAAGTATATGAGCGGAAAGGTATGCCATTTCATTTTTTTCCAGTTCCTTATTGCACAATTTGTTGTGGCTGTCATGTATTTTTTATATTATATATGTGATTATATGATTATGCCAGTTTGTAGAGTAATTCATCTGATTGATTGATATTTTCTGTTGTAGGGCGACAAGATTGCAGTTGTTGTTGGAACTGTCACTGATGATATTAGGGTTGATGAAGTTCCACCAGTAAAGGTAACTGCTTTGAGGTTTACCGAAACTGCTAGAGCTCGCATTGAGAAGGCTGGTGGTGAATGCCTGACCTTTGATCAGCTGGCTTTGAGGGCTCCTCTTGGTCAGAACACGGTATGCTCTTGTCTGTATTTAGCGCTTTGTTTTATATTGAAACAAGCCTTAAGTTTGGTAGAATCTCTTGGTTAAGGAGTGGCTGATTTGATTCATTTTATCTTGCCCGATTTTGAATGTTAAGTTTTTTTATCCTGATCTCAAGGGTTACTACAGTAGTTTTTAGATTCTGTGATTTCCTCTCTCTGTCAAACTCGATAGACATGTATTTTAAAAAGTTGCATGTGATCTGTCTGGATGCGGATGGCACATCAATGGTCTAGAATTTTTGGTTAATGAGTGATTACTATTATTCATTTCATCTGCCCGAAGCTGATTGTTAAGCTTTTTTTTTTTAAATTCTGTACAAATGTTGTTAGTTTATATTCTCTAGCTTCTTCCCTATATCAAAACTGTGCTTGTTATCTCTTTTTGAAATTATGTCCAAGGACTCGAATCATATAAACAGACCACCTGTTCGTGGTTTTGCTGTAGTGGCGTGTATGATTATTGACTAATATCGTTCTACAGATACTCCTTAGAGGTCCCAAGAACTCCCGTGAGGCCGTCAAGCACTTTGGCCCAGCTCCTGGAGTTCCCCACAGTCATACCAAGCCCTATGTTCGTTCCAAGGGCAGGAAGTTTGAGAAGGCCAGAGGAAGGAGGAACAGCAGAGGTTTCAGAAACTAAGTTCCCTAACCTAGAAATCCTTCCAGTTAAACCTATTGCCTTAGACCACTTTTGTTATATTGTTGTTATTCCAAATTATGATAGACTCAAATTGGACATCTTTTACATATGTTTGTCACCGAGTTCTTGACAATCACATCTTTCATTTGGCTTTGAACTGTTTCTCTTGTTTTTTGAAATGTCGGTGACTTCATTTTTCACTTGGATTGAAATTTGAACTTAGTTTCCACCTTGTTTTGGACGTTTGGTCCCATAGTGTGTTTATTAGACTATCTTACAATTCGGCTTAATGTCGTTGTCACCTTTCATTGGTGATTCATTGAGTTCTTTTGGATTTTGGAAAAATCATAAGTAAGAAAAAAAATTGAAAGTTGTGTAGAGTTGGTAAGTTTGTATAAATTTATGGGTTTTTTTTTTTTTTTTTAGCTAAAATCACTTGTAAAAATTTGGAATTTATCGGAAAACACTTGTAAAATATTTAATTATATAATCTCACACATAATTTTTTTTTCAAAACACACCCATCGACCAATATAAAATCATAAAATAAATATAAAAATCACTCATTTAGTTTTATTAATTTTTATAAATGTATACATTAAGAATATTTTGAAATTTTATCAAACTTAATCATAATTTTCTATTAAACTTTTTTAAAATTAGTGACTATTGTGTATTGGTTTGATGAGTATTGCCTTAGTTTTTTGTTTTAAATTTTTGTTATTTTTTATGAATTAATTTATAGAATTTGAATTACCCTTGGTATTTTATACTACAAAGTTTCCATTCGGCCCAAAAGCCCGAACCAACCCCGGTCTGATCCTTTTCATTAGCCGAACAGTCCTAGGTCTTAGAGCCCCAAAGTGCGCTCAGGTTTAGGTATGCAAGTCTGTCGGCCCGAAAATAATTCACCCTCATAAGATTCATATCATGTACGTCCGGCCCAACCCGTCTCAAATTTCATAATTCATAAAGTTTTATTATTAAATTACACAATATAAAAAGTCTGATTTTGTTTGACTTATCAACTATCAT
Source organism: Echeveria elegans (assembly GCA_035048345.1). Classification (NCBI taxonomy): domain Eukaryota; kingdom Viridiplantae; phylum Streptophyta; class Magnoliopsida; order Saxifragales; family Crassulaceae; genus Echeveria; species Echeveria elegans. The sequence continues at coordinate 30,068 of JAWWMW010001298.1, forward strand.
AATCATAAGTTTTAATATTACATATCTTACAAAATGTATATTATTAATAGTTTATTTAATTTTGGATCAAACAAGGTCGATCCGTCCGCGCAAAAGCCCAATCTGACTCGAAAAAATAAGAGCCTAAAAATTATAAGGGTTCTCGATTTTCAATCCGGCCCATTGGATATTAGGGCTTCGACGGGCTCGGGCTTAACAAATTTTCGTTAGGGCCTGTCCGACAGCCCCTACTACAAAGACATAAAAATAACAAAACAAAGTCAAAAATGAACTACTTAATCAAAACAAGTACAAAATAGCCACTCATTTGTTTTTTAATAATATTTTGCGCAACATTTTGATAAAGTTTCATGATTTTAAATTAAACTAAGACATAAAATATTCTTAGTGTTTATTTTTTTGAAAAGAAATAAAACTAAATGAGAGGATTTTTTTTATATTTTCCTGAAGTTTTTTATCTTTTGAATGAATTTTTAAAACAAATTATTAATTGTTAAGAATTATTGGCAATTGGTGGATTTTTGTTAGATGGGTGGTTCTCGGTATGAAATTTTTTGTGGGGGTGTATCCGTATTTTTTTCGATAAAAAACACAAGATTATTCCTTATATTTTCTTTGGATCAACAAAATTTTCCACGTAACAAACGGGCACCAAACTGTTCAATAAACTGTACGCAAGGTTAGTCGATGATTGTAAGCATTCTTTTCTAATTGTTTTGTGCGTACTCCAACTTATGATTTGCGGTAATAGAGGTGAGTCCGTCGTCCCGACGGGACTAAAGTATGAACGTACGTTTTTATTTATATCTCTGTTTGATTCTCCATATTGTTTATAACGTTTACTGCTCTATATATTTTTATTTCTTAAAATTTTAATTTATTCTGATGTCTCCATTCGATTTCCTCAAATTTCTCGATGTATTTTGCATAATTTTAAAACTTTAATTTGTACATATGAATTTCTAAATTTTTTATTTTTAATATTTAATTTTTTTGTCTTATTATTTTTCGTCTTGTTCTCTAACTATTATTAGCAATGAAATTAGAGGTTTTAGCGATGAAAATTTCTGTCGCTATATGATTGTGGACATGAATTCTATTATAAATGTAGATGTGCTACTCCCTACGTCCCATATTTTTGTTCTCATTGGATAGTTGACGCAATTTTTAAGAAAAATATGTTATGTGAGATAAAAGTAGGAAAGAGAATGAGTGAAAAAAAATAGATTGGAGAGAGATTGTAAATATAAGAGAGAAAAAAATTTAATGTAAGGAAATGAAAAAAAAATTGAGACATCAAAAAAAAGAAAATGATAAAAAAAAATGGGAGGGAACGAGTATATAGAAATGCGTGCACACTGCGAGTAGAGCATGAACATGTGATTGATCCTGGATAGCAGTAGAAGCACATGTTAGGGTCCAGTCAAGGCAGCACTCGTCAAGTCCTAGGCCATTGCTTTGTCAGACCCAAAATAGGGTTTCAGTTTAGTCTTCTCACACACTGCCGTGTTCCTCCTTTATCTCATAAAATCTGATCATATCTTCCTCCAAAGGCCTCAACCATGCTTGTTGATTTCTTTTTATTATAATAGGCATGCACACCTTGTTTTGGCAAAGAAGATTTATTTACATGGGGTGTTTAGGTTGCATGTGTTGTGTTCTTGTTTTTGCTGATGTTATGACACAGACTAGTACTCTGATTCAAAAGTGTTAGTGATGATGTTATGTTAATACTTTACTCATAGAATTTCCCTACACAACATGCTTGGCATATGGGTCAATTATCTAATGTCACATGTCCATGCTCATGTCACCCATTACAATCATTATGCATTCATCATAATACAAGTGAGAGGTGTGCTCCTTAATTTGAGACATCCTTTAGCCTAAATGCACAATCGGAAGGAGCTAAATGTACATATTATGCGTTTAATCAAAATGCGAAATGAATGATATGGTTAAATTTTCAACACACATTCAGCCAAAATATGTGGTGGACAGTGAAGTCTCAAGGTTTCATCATATTTAAAAGGTCTCATTTGGGCACAAATCATAATCATGGACTTCATGAATAAGCATGCATGATTCAAGCACCCGTCACAGCTCATTATTCTTTACTGAAACTGTACCTGGATTTCCAGTTTGGTTTATCAACTTTTCAACACGCTGAGTAGTGAGCTGAAGAGATATTGGTACCCTATTAGTTGCTATTTGGGTGAGTTCTAGGAGGAATCCAATGCAGAAAGATGTGAGACATGGGAGAGGATTGAGGGAGTGTTTGACATGAGCTTGTTTCCTTGGCTTCACCAAAGACTATTCTTGATTCAAGTGATAGATTCATCCATCCATCATCATGGGCAGTGGCTCTTCTCTAAGAGCAGCTGCACCGGAGGAGGTGCTATAGCAGCTCCTGAGGACGTGCTAGAGCATTTGCACCGAGCAACTCCTCCATTTTTCAACAATTTCTCTCTCCTCGCACCTGCTGCTTGCTCCATTTTCAGCACAAAATTGTTATCGGTGCAGATGCTCTAATGAGTCTTAGTGTCTTACTCTGAGACCAAGCTTAGTGTTAAAAAGCCCTATAAAGAAAGAAGCTTTCATTTTTCTTAGCACAAGAGCGCATCTACACAATGTTCCACTCTTGCCATCGCTTACCCTTTACTTCTTAAACACATGCAAACACTCCATTAATTAACTAAAACCACCACCTTCCCTTGAACAAGATGTTGTCTTTAACATCTATCTCAGCTCAAATATATATATATATATATAAAGATACATCAAGAGCATGATCTGCTCTTCGGAACTAAATGTACTTGAACCCTTTACATTACTAATATATATCGGAGAATTCAACATAACTCTTAATTTAATGGTTAAGCTAAGATTAACTATTCTCACTTGCATCTGGCAATTGTATCAAGGTAGAGGCTAACATGCATAATGTTATTATTATCATCACTCATCAGTGTTAACAACTTGCTTGAATAAACAGAACCCAAGATCTAAACATAATCCATTGTTTCCACATGCTTCAAGATTCCCATAAAGTGTACTTAACTTCCATTATATATGTTACCCTGAGTACTAATCAGTACTACCAGATCTTAAGAAGTAATTACTCATAACTCACTCTCAAAAACATTCCAACAGCTGACGATTAATCAGGCAGAGTTTGTTAAAACTGTAATGACAAGTCATGTTCAATGGGAAAGACCTACTTACAATAACCAGTCAAACATGGACATTACATGAATGGTACCCCTACGGAAAATCGTCCATTTCGACGTAATTTTATTTTGATGATGGCTATGTCATGAAAAACGGAGCTCGTGCTGATTGCTTCCGTGTCATTGGAAGAAAACTACGTCTTCTCATCACAAAATCACTTATGAAAAATCGGTTGTTTCGATGCCTGATGAAATGCCGATATTTGCCCAAACTCAAAACCTTCCCATCATCATTTTTACATCAAAATAATTTCTTTTATTTTTTCACCTGAATCATTAAAATCGGTGGATATGAACTTATTTGACAACCAATAAAAAGTTTAGTTAAATTTAGTAGTAACATTAGTATTGGTCTTTGATTACTGAAACCAACCCAAAGCAGAACATTATCAGATTGGCAGCCTTTTCATTATAAGTATACAAGTAGAGTGTAGTGGTGTAGGAAGACAGTTGTAGAAACAGAATCACAAACACCTTTTTGTAGAGGGTTTAAGCCTTGTTGGGGTTTTGGGAAGAAGAAAGTAAAAAATGGGTCTTTTGGTCTTCTCCATCTTCTTGTTCTTCTCTACATTTCTAACAAGTCCTTACAACTCCAATGCCATCAATCAGCACCACCAGCAGAAGGTTGCAAAGCACAACTACAGAGATGCACTCACTAAGTCCATAATCTTCTTTGAAGGTCAAAGGTCTGGAAAGCTTCCAACCAACCAAAGAATGAAGTGGAGAACAGACTCTGGTCTCTCTGATGGTGCTTCCATGAAGGTATGTAAAGATAAAAACTTTCTTGTAAATCTGATCTGGGGGTGTGGAAAGGTTTGATCTGTAGTGTGAAACATTAACTTGCAGGTGGATCTGGTGGGTGGGTACTATGATGCTGGTGACAATGTAAAGTTTGGGTTTCCAATGGCCTTCACTACAACTATGCTGTCATGGAGTGTTCTTGAGTTTGGTGGCTTGATGAAGAATGAGCTTCAGAATGCCAAAGATGCCATAAAATGGGCTACTGACTATCTTCTTAAAGCCACTGTCCATCCAGACACCATCTATGTTCAGGTCAGAGCCACACTCACACCACCACGCTCCCTTTACTCAATGTGTCATTAAAGGTCTTTACTTTCCTGCATTGTTGAGGTAACAAAGACTAGTTGTGTGATGTGTTATTAGGTTGGTGATGCTAGCAAAGACCATGCTTGTTGGGAGAGACCAGAAGACATGGACACACCAAGAGATGTGTACAAAGTTGATAAAAACTCTCCAGGATCAGATGTTGCTGCTGAGACAGCTGCTGCTTTAGCTGCTGCTTCATTAGTCTTCAGAAGATCTGATCCAACTTACTCCAAACTCTTACTCAAAAGATCCATTAGAGTGTTTGAATTTGCTGATAAGTATAGAGGCTCTTACAGCAACTGGCTCAAATCTGAAGTCTGCCCTTACTACTGCTCTTACTCTGGCTACCAAGTACGCCTCAAAGTTTCAACCATCTCTTACATTACCTTATAACATTCTTCAGATGTTTACCAAAATTCTGAATGTGACCATGTTTTGTGGTTGTAGGATGAGTTGCTGTGGGGAGCTGCCTGGCTGCATAGAGCTACAAGAATGCCTACATACTTGAACTACATTCAAGTCAATGGTCAGACGCTTGGAGCGGATGAAACGGATAACATCTTTGGATGGGATAACAAGCATGTTGGAGCTAGGGTTCTGCTTGCCAAGGTCTTCGAAGCCTCGAAGATGATTACTTTAAGTTTTACCTTCTAAAGTGGGCTTATCTGATGTTCGAACCATTTTTATTCCATCTTTGAATTTGCAGTCATTTTTGGTTCAAAAGGTTCAATCTTTACATGACTACAAGAATCATGCTGACAACTACATTTGCTCTTTAATCCCTGGAGCTCCATTCTCCGATTCCCAGTACACTCCAGGTAAATCTTTTCCAACGGCTAGTTTTGAAAAAAAAAAAAAACTTTGGGTGAAAGTGCAACTGCCACTTTTGTATATGATTGTGTTGGTTTGTCTCGTCTTTCATGTGATACTTGAACTGAATTGGAATCATTTATAGGTGGGCTCCTGTTCAAGCTCAGTGACAGCAACATGCAGTATGTAACATCCACTTCATTTATCCTGCTAACTTATGCCAAGTACTTGACCTCATCCCGCACTGTCGTTAATTGCGGTGGTACCCGGATTAACGCCCGCAAGCTCAGAGCCATTGCCAAAAAACAGGTATTTAAAGATTTTCGGAAGTTTAGAACAATGCAGTGTAAGTAGTGGGATGAGCTGAACTCTGAATTGACTCAATTTGATTTGGTGTTTAGGTTGATTACTTGCTAGGAGACAATCCATTGAAAATGTCATACATGGTTGGATATGGACCGCGCTATCCGCTGAGGATCCATCACAGAGGCTCATCGCTTCCATCAGTTGCTGCGCACCCAGCAAAGCTCCAATGCAAATATGGTTTCGGCTTCATAAACTCCCAATCCCCCAACCCTAACGTGTTGATAGGAGCTATAGTGGGTGGTCCGGACAAGAACGATAGATTTCCTGACCAGAGAACGGACTACGAACAATCCGAGCCGTCGACTTACATGAATGCACCACTTGTTGGTGCTTTGGCCTATTTGGCTCACTCATTTGGACAACTCTAAACGAAAACTAGAGATTCTATGAGTGATTAATTAATCTTTATTACAGTACTATGTAATAATTGTGTCTTGCTTGTTGTCGGGGGTTTATGTGTCTGAATGTAACAGGGTTTTATGTGAGGGCTGTTGAAGAAATGTAATTTCCATTATATAGATCTCACTTGAAGTTTGATACGGTTTTTAAGAAAATTATACTATGTGAGGTAAAAGTAGAAAAGAAAATGAGTGGAAAGTGAATAGATTGGAGAGCGAGTGTAAATGTGAGTGGAAAAAAATTTCATTTAAGGAAAAGAGATTTATATTTTGAAACGCCTAAAAAGGAAAGGAGAACTATATAATGGGACGGAGGGAGTAGTAATCTGTCTTGCTTTTTTCCTTTTACAAATCCAAGTATCTTACGTCCGTTTGATTGCGGAGAAAAAGGTGAGGAAATGAAAAATTAAAGAAAAATAATTTTCTCATGAGAAAATATAAGAAAAATTTGATCTCAGTTTGCTTATTTTTTGTATTTTTTCCTTTACAACTAAACATATAATTTCATTTTCACTCAAAAATTTTCTTTTCTCTTCTTTTTCCTCGCAACCAAACAGACCCTTAGTCATGCGGGGAATTGAATATGGTATCCATAGACATGGATGGACAAGTTATAGGAGGGCAAAAGAAAATCAGCAAAGGAGAAGATTTTGTGTACTTTTTCAGGTTCCTTATGATTTGTTTTGGGGCTCTTGTTCAGCATCTTCTACTTATTCGATCCGTTCACATTGGGGAAAAATATCATGAGATTATTTGCACTCTTCCGAACATAAGTTCAATTCGAAGTAACTTTGTGTATCAAGTTATTGACCACGATAAACAGAAGAGTTTCATAGATACAAATATATTGTGCAAGAATCCGATGAACTATGTTTACACCTTGTTATTCATAGAATATGTATGTCATGTTTTGGACAAAATAGTATTAGAATTCAATAGAAGTCTGAGCATGAAACTAATTACAGCGGTGGAAGGAGGAGATGTTACAAAGAGGGCTGCTCTGACGGTCTGAATTCTCGGATATTATCAATTTCGAAAAGTAAGGAGCAAGCAAAGATATTACGAGTTTATGTTTTATTCTCTTATATTGCTTTGCTGGTGCAACTAAAATTCAAACAAAGATTGATATGGCTTTGCAACGAGAATCCAAATGATTGGACTAAAAGATTTTTCTTATCACTTTTATAGCGTCAAAGCGCTTGAAATGAGGATCTGAGCACTATAAAAGGACGCCTCTGGCATTCTAAGCATCAATTTTCAAAGAGAAAACGAAAGAGAAAATTTGACAAGAGCACGAACGTGAAGAGGCAGAGCACAGACGATCAAGCTATAGAGCATCTAGGCAAACCGGAAAGTGACTTGATCAATCGAAAGAGTTGTCCAGACTCATGATTATGTTTTACATTATCTTTGCAGCATTAGACAGAGGGGGGCACATCGACTTTTAACACATTACCCTTAACCTTAGACTTGTGAATACTCTCCATGAGCACACGCTTGCTCTTGAACACATTATCCTTAACCTTCATGTACATGTCATGGTGCATGTGTTTGTCAATCTTGTTCGACTCACGATACTTGCGGAGAAAAAACGTCCAGCACATGCATTCCTTATCATCCACAACACCTTGGTAGGAAGCCTAGCCTCCCTTGTTCCCTTACGCTTACCTACATTCATCCACAACCGACATCAAATACAAAACTTCAAGCAAGCAAGCGAGCGATCAAGCATTTTCTACGCAGCAACTCACCGTACGCGACCTGGAGTGGATCTTGGTTGGCTCTTCCTGATGATAAATCCATCCTTCACCAACTTCCCCTACACATAAACATACCAAAATGTCGATCACATTCTCATTCCCCCTCAACCAAACATTCTCCATATAGAAACTCACATAACCAAACCCTACCACTGAACATTAGCTAAACCTAAACAACATACACAAACGTAACAGCTAATCTTAAACCCTAAAACGGATAAAAAAGCTACAAAAACAACAAGAAGCTATCAAATCAAAGTACTGAAAATGAAGACTGATGGAGAGATCTGACTTCATTAGGATCAAGCCACACCTTCCCTTTCCCGCATCTCATCACACTGGCCGCTTCTGTAGCTTCAAAGACACCATCTTTCTCTGACTTCACCTCCAGCGGCTCTCTAAAGTGTTAACACTCAATTCTCTACGTCAAAGCGCTCCTGCATATTTATGCTTTATCACCATTTCCGATGAATTTGCGGTCCCTGTCGCTCCGTCAACGATGTGTTGAAGGCCATGGGCGATGTTAAGAAGTAAGAACACCCTTTTTCCCTCACTTGTGCCCCCATGTCATCAACAGTATTGAGTTTGCGGGGCGACGGTGGAGTTGGAAGTTGGAACCATTAAAATCACATATTTCGTCGATGGTAAACTGTTTTCGTATTACCCATTTTAAGTATACAAAATGAGAGCATTTTATTCATATGATCGAATGATCATACATACATTGCTTTTGCAGATAGTCCAGTGACGAGGAAAACTACTATTTGCAAGATTAAACTGATTGAATGAGATTTTTGGCATTGACAATGTTGAGAGCGTCGTCCAAGAAGTAAAACCTGAAGCCTCAGCTGATGGTGGCTCCATTTGCAAGCTATCCAACCATTACCACACAAAGGTTGACTTTGTGCCGATGGAAGAAGATATTAAGATTGGTGAGGTGCAGGATAAGGACATACAGGTTCCTCTTGTCGAACATCTTGTGGCCAACCCCCATCACTACGCTTCTGCTCACGCAGACTCTGCTGAGTTACGCTGTTTACCAAATATTATCTACTTGTCGCCACCTTAATAAGTGAAACATCCGACAGACTGGTTTTTTCACGAGTTTCCTGATGTTATGACAAATCCTTAGCATTTGGGTTACTTATCAAACACCAATGCTTCTGTGCGGCTGTAACATCACTGAGTGATTTATTAACCATAACGGATTATCTTTGAGGATACAAGTAGCTAATAAAGTACAAAAGAACTGTTTTTTCATCATCATCGTCAATGGGTTTGTTTACTTACACGCAGCTTCCTGAAGAAACCAAAATGAGCTCATTGTACACATTCCTCTTCTAGAATTTATAAACTGAAGAAGAGCTGCTACACTACATATGGGACCTAATGTTAGAACAATGTATGTTTTTTTTGACCACACGAATTAATTATTTCCCAGTTGTATGCGTTTTCAGTGAGTATTTACTTATGGATTGGCTTTGTAGCTTTTAGAGC
>JAWWMW010001298.1:48232-58445 GCA_035048345.1 Echeveria elegans
GATTAGAAGGTAAATCAACGGTTATGAACTCTTTATACTTTTTATATTTAACACACTTTATACCGGATCCATACCCTATAACAAATTCAATACTATGAATTTTCCTAATAGGGTCAATGATTCAAACCCTGCCTTCACCACATATTTACTCTCCCTTTATGGAGTTGACGTCAAGTCTTTTGGATGACGTCACAGTATTGGTGGAGATGTCGCATACGCGTTAATGGGTGATTATGTACTGAATTAGCTAGATATGCTATAATGATCTTGTACGTATCCACTCATGAGAAGAAGAAAAAACTCAAAAAAAATTCATTAAAAATACTCGGAAATTTAAATTTAAATTTTTACAACATAATGTCGATCATATTTCCTAAATATGATTTAATTAACGTTTTTGACTTATTAGTCAGCCAAACTTGATTACCCTAAACGACGTCGTTGAGGCACTGTCAACTCTTATTGCTATAGGTTACGTTACGCGTTCATTCCATCACGAAATGTTACACTACAAAAATGTGAGTAAGTGGTCTTGACATTTAAGCAGCCCTTTCAGCCCAGTTTTCTTAAATGGCCTAAGCATGCATACGTGATGTAATCTGATTCTATTTTTTTTACGATTACATCACGTAATGTTGAATATAAAGGTTCAATCTGTTTCGTGTTGTTGTAATTTTAGGGTATCGATTTGATCGCGGAGGCAAGAGTAAGAAGACCAAGAGGACTGCACCGAAAGTCCGATGATAGTGATATCTACCTGAAGCTTCTTGTTAAGGTAATGTTTAGACTTAAACACTTTAGAGTGTAGAATTTGAACGTTACTTGGTGTATTGGTGCTGATGTGTGGCTATGTTTTTAATATGGTGATTAGCTTTACCGATTTTTGGTGAGCAAATTCAATGCTGTGATATTGAAGAGGCTGTTTATGAGCAAGGTCAACAAGCCACCGCTTTCGCTATCACGCCTGGTCAAGTACATGACCGGAAAGGTACAACTTTTCATTTTTGGAGTTCCTTAGTGAACATTTGTTGTGTTTTCCCACTATTGGTCAGTAGTCAATCATTTGATTTTTGCTGATGTGGTTCTCTGTGTGTTTTATGATATAGGGTGACAAGATTGCAGTTGTGGTTGGGACTGTCACTGATGAATGATGATATTAGGGTTGATGAAGTTCCGCCAATTAAGGTGACTGCTTTGAGGTTTACCGAAACTGCTAGAGCTCGCATTGAGAAGACTGGAGAGGTGAATGCTTGACTTTTGATCAGCTGGCTTTGAGGGCACCTCTTGGGCAGAACACGGTATATATGCTCTTGCTTTCTTACTAAAAACTGAAGCTGAATGTGGAAAAGTTTATTTTTCCTGATCAAGCGGTCTTTAGATTCCAATCTTATATACTACTAGTAATGCAAGAATATTTAGTATTATGTTTTGTAGTTGTAAATCAAGGGCAGGAAGTTTGAGAAGGCAAGAGGAAGGAGGAACAGCAGAGGTTTCAGAAACTAAGTTCGGTAATCTAGAAATCCATCCAGTTAAACATGTTGTTTTAAACAACTTTTGTTACTTATTGTTCATCTAAATTATGATCAAGTTTAATGGGACGTCAGTTTGTGTCAAAGTCTTTGTGTTGTTTCACTTGTTTTTTTGATATATCATTGTTGCCCTGGAATTTGGTTGGGTTGAACTTAGCATTTCAGCCTGACTTTCGTTGCAGTTGCAGTGCATGTTTATATCAACCAAATAGGTAAAATTGCCCAGTTGTCACTGAAAAATAAAAAAGCATTTGCAAAATTTCTCCTCCAGAGCACACGGATGATTATATAGAGACTGGTTTTGGACTCTACTCATCGTTTCTATCGTTATCTCACTTTAAAATTTCTTCTTCCACCTTATGTTTTCATCTCCATTTCTGGGTTTCAATACTTGCCTTTCAGAATCAACATGAAAAGGACCAAGTGAGATGTGGTGTATGAGGATGGCAGCCACTAGGAATCCTAGTTTGTTTGATCAATGAAAATGAACAATATGTCTTCTGCTTTGGTTGCTGCATTTGAGGTTGACAGAGAGTAGCGGGGATAAAGGTTGAGTAGTTGCTGGGGTTGTAATCTTCTCCTTCTCTTTGCAGCAAGGGTTGTTGAAGCATTTGTTAATTTATTATAAAATTCTGATCTAGCAAAGATGGAATCGTGAAAGGTGCTATGAAAATTGCTGGATAAGCAAGGGTGTATGTAGCATTACAAAATTGCTTGTTATGCTCTTAATCAATTTTGAGGCACTTTGAGACAGCTGTTGCATCCTTGCTCCAGGGTAGAGGATGGAGAGAGCCGCAGATTATGGATTTATACGCAATGACCCTTCGTATGAGGGGCATTGGATTGGACAAGAGAATATCAGCAAATGAGAAGATTTTGTAAGCTTTTCAGGTACCATGTGATGTGCTTGTGGCTGTGGTTCAGAATCATAGTTGTCTTCTGATCAATTCACATTGGGAAAAAGGCCACAGCTGCCGGAGGTTTTCGACTAGAAAAATTGGACTCGAACCAACCGCATTTTCTACGAGAGATTGAATCATTTAATGCTATACGGCTTCTCTTTATGCTACTAGCTGAAAATAGTTACAAGCAGAGACTCGGGTTTGAAATTGTTTTGTATATGAAGTACATGAGTATATATACTGGCTTGAATCAGCCATGCGAAGAAGCCAATCAGTATCTATAACGAGACCTCGTTTTTTCTATACGAAAACTTTTATTCATTAGGTGATACTTCAACATCATATGAGTATGAGTACTTAAATTTAGGATCGAATCTCCACAGAAGATGGGATGACTTAACCGAGGGACAACAAACTCAATTTCTCACTAGACATTAGGCTCTTGCGTGAGTAAAAGTGAATGGTCCAACGTAGTAGACCGTCAAATGTTGCTTAGGGAAGCTTTTGGAAGTCTTGAGGGGTGCACCAGTAACTCCATTGTTAGCATTTGTCGGAGTTCGACAAGTCTTCCAAGGAGAGCTATGTAAATATGCTTTGCAATCTCTGGTGAGATTCCAGTTCAACTGAATTTCAAACAGGGAGAGTGTTGCCATGAAGAAACCCTTTTTATCTGATGGTGCACTTATCATATTGAATGGAGTTTTACCCTTAGCAGCACATTTCACCTTTGCAAGGGCTCCTGTTTCATGTACCAACGATACACGATGAGTCCATGTCGAATAACACACACATAATCTTGTTTGCATTGATTTATTTGTGATATTGAAATCATTTACCTTCGATGGGAGAGAGCTTGCCACCACCATGACAATATATAGCGCCACGAACTCCGATAATCATAGGGGAAGGGGGTTTGGTTCCAGGAGCCCAGCCTTCACCGGTGCCTCCTTCGAATGCTGAAGCACATATTGCGAACAAAGCCAAAGCAGCAACGATCCAAAAGTTGAGAGCCATATTCTGTCAGATTGGGAATCCTAATATGCTTAGCTGGTTTAGGTTGATGCTTTCGAGGATAACGTGTTGGAGATCAGCGATGAAACCATGCTTATATAGCTCACGTTAAAAACAAGAAGACAATTTTAAGTAACATAGCGAGAAACACATAGCCAATAAACATGTCTGCACGTTGTCCAGATATATTTTCTTTCTTTCTTTATAGAATTAGATAGAGGCTCGCACATCGCCTTGTGCCTCCTGCTACCTCCAGGAGTGGTCTATTCTCCAAAATAGCAGAAGAGCACACTCTGCCATCTGCCAAATCTTTTATTGTCGATTTTGGGGCATTTTCTTCAGCATGGTTTCATAACCAACAGCTGCAACAAGGACTAAGGTCCCGAGAAATGAACCGCCTGGGTAGCATTCAAATATGATACTACCGTTGTCGCCTTGCATGTAGTATGACGAAAATAAGCTGTGCATGGTAAGCTATTAGCAACCTCAGCGAAGGTGCATAGAAGCGACATCCCTTCAAAAGCGACACATCATTGGCAATAAGGAAACAATGAATTGACTGCTGCCTACAGAAGGGAATAAAAAGGGAATGACTTCATCATTGGAACACAAAACTAATATGTAGAAAGGAAAATATTCAGCCTGAAAACTCTTCATACAAATGTAGCTGACATCAAAACTAAGATGGAACGAAAGAAGAACATCTTCCAAGCATTTAAAGCATGATGACCACCTCACTTGCTCGACTTCCTTGATTTTTTTGCAACCCTATAGTAAAAATAGTAGAGTAGCCATCAGCAAACAAGTAGGAAGGGGATGAATTTTCATTAAGCTTAGACACTTACGGTACTGCTTGGACGGCAACAGGGGCCGGTGCTGGAGCTGCTGCTGGTGCCTTATCCAGAGGACCCTGTATAGAAAACATCATTTAAATAAGATTACACACAGATATCAGTCAATGACACAATAAGAATCACAATTACACAAAGTCAAGAAAATATCACATATTGAAGTGTGAATGAAAGATACCAGAGCCAACCGCTCTTCTCTCCTGGCATTCTTTCTTTCTCTGCTGGCCTTGTTCTTAGCCCTCTTAGCCTCAAACTGGTCAGCCAAAGTCTTTTCACGTGCCTTTTCAGCCTTGGACTTGTGAATACTCTCCATGAGTACACGCTTGTTCTTGAAGACATTACCTTTGACTTTCATGTACATGTCATGGTACATGTGTTTGTCAATTTTGTTCGACTCCCGATACTTGCGGAGAAGACGTCTCAGCACACGCATCCTTCTCATCCACAACACCTTGGTAGGCAGCCTAGCCTCCCTTGTTCCCTTACGCTTACCTAATTTAATCCGCAACCAACATAAATACCATACAACCACTACAAACAAGCATTTTCTTTACAGCAGCTCTGATAAACATTCTAACTAACTCACCGTAACCAGAGTGACGACCCTTCATCTTTGCTACTTTCATCCGCCTTGCACGCGATCGTGAATGGATCTTGGTTGGCTTCCTGATGATAAATCCATCCTTCACCAGCTTCCTAATGTTTTGGCCTGCACATAAACCCAAAGACTGTCAACCACTATCACACACTCTTCTTCAGCCCAATACAAAAAAATTAATTCCACTGATAAAATTCAGATTAACAAACATAAAGACCACAACAATCTTAGCACAAGCCAAATAAAAAGCAATCAGCTAAACCTAAAAAAAATGTAACTTCATACACATCAGCTACTACTCACCAAAAAAAAATATAGCTTTGCCACAGACTCAAAAGTCCAGTCAATCAGCTAAATTTTAACAAGACAATATATACAAAGGTCGGGGCTTTAACACAGCACAAAAGCAAATAAACCGACGCTAAGGTATCAAATCAGAGTACTGAAAATGAAAACTGATTGAAAGATCTTACGAGAATTAGCCATAGAGATTTCACTGGTTTCATTGGGGTCAAGCCACACTTTTCCCTTCCCGCAGTTCATCACACTAGCGGCGAGCCGCTTCTGTAGCTTCAAGGACACCATATTTCTCCGACTTCACCTCCGGCGGCTCTCTAAACTGTTTACACCCAAAAGTCTGATGTCAACGTCGGCTAGGGTTTTGAATGAAAAGCGTTCCACGCTATTGGGCCGACATTTTCTTGGATAAATGTAGGGCTCAGTAAATCGATAAGAAAAAGATTAATTTGATAAAAACAAATTGAATCCAATTTATTAAAATGAGTTGTAACATGGGTTTTTTTAGTCTACAAACTCCGGATTCAAGGAGTAGATGTGCAGATAAAAGATTTGAACTTTTGACCTATTCGATAGAAGATTAAAAGCTGTCCTACAGACTGTTACTCGTACAATTGTAACATGAGCTCAATGTTGAAGTGAGTGACATTTCAAACTGAATGTGATCCGATAGACATTTCAAACTGAACAAAAAATCTTGTTTGCCTATTCACGGTTTTTTCGTTCTTTTCTACAGATGATTCGATGAAGGTGATAGTACTACACAATGATGCACGTTTCGTAGAAAACTCGAGTATGGGAAGTCTCATTCTCAGGCAGAGACTTCCCATACTTTTTGTTCCAGATACTTGGTCATGGCCGGCATACTTGACCCCGTCCGCTCCTTCATGGACATCAGAGCGTCCGTTATCATTTGCAGTTTCATTCCAACAACCACGCCATTTCCAAATAATAAGAGAAAAACCGAAAAAAACTACCATCAATTTCAACAGATCAAAACCAAACTTGTGATACCAAAACAAAAACATTACGTGTAGGTACGGTGGATGAGTAGCAGCTTCCTTCCTCCGAGCAGATTCATTTGTCATCTTTCGGTCAGACTTGAAAACCAACGAGTTCTGATGATGATAATCCGACAGGATGGATGACAAGCGGTTGTGAAGAAACACAGAGAAAAAAAAAAGGGATTTTGAGCTGTAGTTTAGGCGGGCTGCCAGATTTACGTGTCAGCATCTCGTTGGCCCGAGCCCATTATTACGTTTGGCTGTTGAAGGCCTATTTAGCTAACCCGGCCCAGTAGCTGTTTTAACTAACAGTTTTTCAACATCATACATACATATGAACATATGGTGTAATGGTGAAAATGTGCTACCCGTTACAAGAAGCTGCCTATGCCATCATCTCCGCTAAAATCATCGTCACTCATGATGTCGCACTCTGATGCATCATGTTCCAACTGTCCCCAACATTGCACCGAGCAGCAGCTTCTACAAGGCTTTTTGTAAGTATCCATACTGTTGTCCCTTGCCCGCCGCTCTTTCAGCTTACCAAGATTATAAGAGGCTAGAGGTGGAGCTGAACTGGTGTAGCTTTGAACAATGCTATCCGCAGAGTCGTGCACTTGAGCTGCAGGTATGATCATGGGAACAGATGGGCTCTGGTAGGGAAGATTGTTTCCATCTTGTATTGATGCTCCCGTTAATCCTTTGATGCGGGATAAAAGCAATGCAACCTGACTGCATGCAGCGTCGAGCCTTTCTTCAGTTTCAGATGATTCTGACACAAGGGTTGATACCATGGACTGGAGCAGCTCGACTTTACTAGCCCTTTCGCCTGGGATGCAGGGTCTTGCTGACGGATCATCGCACCAACGCGGAGGAAGATACTGGTTTGGAATGTGAAAGCAGTTGTTCGTTGATAAAACCCGAAGTACATGTCTGCAAAGGATTCCACAAAACTCAAAATGCTGGCAGCTGCAGCTGATGAATTCATCATTGGGGGACCAGAACACCTTGTGGCCTCCATCAAGCTCTGTATGATGTCTGACGATGAAGTAGTTCTCATCCACCATTAGTGATGCATATTGTGGGGCAAATACAAGCTCTTCTTGAAATATATTGAAGGAGTATGGTGTGAGGACACTTGCAGCATGTGCTTCAATCGGGGAGCCAGTTTTCAAGGAATTTTTTTGAATATTCTGCTGCATCTTTTGTCTGGCTATGATTTGATCTTTATAATCTGCAATTGCAGCCACCTAGATATAGAAGACAACGCCACCAGTAAGTGTGTATTACAGGTGCATGAAAGTGAGATATAATTTGCGTCTCAATCAAACCTGATTCACAAAGTTCACAAGTTGAGATTGCACACTCAAAAAACGTTGTATGTAAGCATTGACGGACTCCGAATGAAATTTTTTCATCATTCCGGCAAAAAAGTAACCTCGCAAATAGGGGAGAGCCCAAAATGTCCTCAGTGCATATAAGCTTACAATATGCTTGTTTCCGTGTAGTCCATAAGTGTTGGCCATTTCTTGCCATCCTACTTCAAAATCTTCCACACTTTGGAGGTTATACAGCAAATGAAAATCAGCCTTCCATTTATCATACAGAGATTCGAGCATTCCAGAAAACCAGTCCGAAAATTTTGCAGTAATATGCGAAATGCAAAAGGCATGCTTTGTGCGTGGCATTTCAATCGCGATGGCATCTTTGAGCCACATGTTTTCATCTGTCATAATTGTTTGCGGAGCTTTATCATTCATAAAACCTAAGAAAGACTAGCAGAAAACAGAAGTAAAACAACTGTCAGGTGTCAAAAAAATTAATTAACAAAACATAGAACGATAAGATACATGTACAGACTAGAGCAGTAGAGCTAAACAAAAGTTCTAAGGTGTCCAGGTACCTTTAGAGCCCATACAAAAGAATGTGCATTTTCATCTCGTAGAAGTACACACCCAAATAAGCAGTTCATCCCATGATTATCCACTCCAATCCAAAGGCCGAGAAGCATATCATAAGCATCTAAACGATGCGTAGTGTCAAAAATTACACTATCTCCAAAAGTATCATAGGACTGAATGCATGAAGGGTAAGTCCAAGCTATGTGTTCTAGCCTATTAGTCGCGTCCATCTTGAAGTCATACTTGAAGTCATGGTGTTTATCCTTCATGTTCTTACACATGGTAAGAAGATCAGTAGCATCATTGTCTTTATCTACACTTCTAAATGACCACAGAAGATTTCTCACATCAACTTCTGTAAAAGATAAGGAGCCTAGTTTCACACCCTTCTCAAGTTCCAACAACCTCAACATCTGCCGCACTGACATCCCAGCTTTCGAAAACATACAAATCCGACTCTTGTCATCTTGAGAGATAGTGCCGCAGGCTGTAAGCAGCTGAACCTCGTTAGATTTTAGGAGTTCATGGTTGTGAAAATTGTTAAATGACGTGATGCGCCATTCAGGGATGTCATAGTATGCCCTTTTAACAATTCTCATGTACGCTTGACACCCACAGCGAGATGATTTTCTATTTCTTTGTAACTTTCCATCATCAGAAGGTTTCAGTTGAGGAAATCCCCCACGGTGGCAAGTAAAATCCCTTCTAGTAATACCTCTACCCACACCATCTTTGCCCCTAGTACGATGACGTCTGATCGAGAAGCCACATTGCTTCGCGAAGCTACAATAGAATTCATATGCAGCATCTTGTGAAACAAACCGCTGCCCAACATACGGAACCAGACTCACTGAAGTCTGCCGTGACAAGATACTGTCTTCTGGCATTTCCTCTATAGTCCCAATATCATCAGGAGAAGAACCGCTAGCATTTTCTGCGACTTTCAGTACACTACCTGGCTCCGACATGTACTATCCAATAAAAATGCAAGTTGCAACAGCAAAGGGCAGCCTGCAATACCCAACTTCAACAGTCAACCATCGATCAGCAGTAACTTGCAGCATTATTCAGTTCACTTCACTAATGATTATAAACATACTGAAACTCAGTTTTGTTCTTCATCCTAGGAAAAGAAAATAAAAATCCCCAATTTCATTCGAGCACAACTCCTAACGAGGACTGAATGAAATTTAAGCTAAAATCAAAATCGAGAAGAAAAATGCACAATAAGAGACTCAAAATCAGGTCAAACAAAAACGCGGACAATATCCAACTCTGCTGAATTCAAAGCAACTGATCGGCGTAATTTAACCAAAAAAAGTACCAAAATCATGAAGCCGATAAGAATCATAGAGCTACCTCGGAGCAGCAATTATCGGCGGTTGGACGGAGTTTGAAGCGATTCCAGCGACGAGTCTCCGGCGAGGTGAACAATGCGTCCGAACATTCAGATCGAGATTTGCAAGGGAATAAACTCTACCGTGCGCCGTCAGGATATACACAATAGTTATCTACGCTTTTGACAATGTGAATCTCTCGCCGTTGGATCTTTAATTTGATTGTTAATCTAACCGTTGAAATCAATAGTGCGATCATTAGTCACCGATGGAATATCAACGGTTATCAAAATCCCCACCTTTTCCCTTTCTATAACTATATATAAAAGTCATTACAAACTGACACTTACCATTATTTTCTCACACGATGTGAAGCCTCTCGTTTTAAAATGAGATTAATCTCCAAGAAAATGATGGCACTTATGTTATTATGAAGTTTATTTATGAGTAAAAGTTATTTTAAAGTCTTAATTATGTCTTTAATTATCCACCCAATGCGGTAGTGGTCTAGTGGAGAACCATTTTGCACACAATTTTCTTTTCGGAGTTGTTTATCTTCCTACGTAGTAGGTATGATTTATGAAATATGTTATTTGTCTCACCTATATATTGATGTATTTCTTCTCTTATAGATGGAATGTATTAATCTGCTCTTTTATGAGTGTGTTGTATCTTAAATTACTCCCTCCGTTCTGAAATGATCTTCCTGTTTGGGTTGATGACACGGTAATTAAAGAATAATGAGAGTGTGAGAGTAAAAATAAAATAAAAGTAAGTAAGAGA